>APFE031045927.1:8224-33575 GCA_000404065.3 Pinus taeda
CATTTAAAAAAAGAAAAATAAAACAATTTGAAAATTCGTTAAGTAATCATAATTTAAAAAAAAAATTGGAGATAATAAATTTTAAAGTGTGAAAAATAAGTCCTCTAAAAAAAAGGTACGCTGCATCAACACGTTGCATCTACACATTTCAAAATCAGCGTGAAAATCACTAATATTTAAAAACAAATATTTATATTTGATACATAAGAAAATTTAAAATGTCAAAAATATGCTCCCAGCAAAAAGAAGTGTATTCTGTTTAACCACTTTTGAAAATCGAGTCACGTTTTTACTACCTCTACAAAACGAGTAATCGTATCGGTTATTTAAAGTGCCAAAAACTAAGCTTTAAAAAACACATGTGTGTTCTGCATAACCCCTTTTCGAAATCGAGTCACTTTTTTGCTATCTCTACAAAACGGGTAACAGTATGGGTTCCCATTTCAAAGTTTACATTGTTGTTTGCAGACAAAACAAATTACTTGGCTACAGGGAGGTTGCCACAACATTTATCCTCACATGAAAAGCGGTTGATTGTGAAACGTAGTGCTAATTACTCTTGGATAGATGAAGATATTTTTCGTATTGGGCCATATTTGATCATTATAAGATGTGTACATGAGGATGAGATTTTTTAAATCCTAAAATATTTTCATGATCAGCCACGCAGAGGCCATTTTTGTGACAGGAGAACCACATACAAAGTGGTCCACCAAGGGTGATATTGCCCACCATTATTTTAAGATGTAAATAAATATGTTAATAATTGTGATAGTTGTAAGCAAATGTGTAACAACCTTGGTGAAAATTCCATGTAAAAATATATAAATACCATGGATGATGGGACACATATTCCAAGATGAATGGTGGGGGAAACATCCTAACGGGTGTTGATTCAGTTTATTATGGCTAAGGAAATTGGCAAAGGCTTTGGAAAGGCATGAGGCATTTATTGGCACTTTATTTCCGAAAATAAAGGAAATTAGGAGAAAAAGGAGGTGAAAGGTCATGGGTTGCATGTGAGGAGGAAAGTGAAGGAAAATAATGGAAGATGAAGAAAATAGTGGCATCATTCATAAAAAGGCTTATAAGGATAAGTTGGTAACCTTTTATTAGTTCAGTTTTGGGGCTCTCTCATTATTCTCTCTCTCTCTCTCTCTCTCTCTCATATTCTTGGAGATTTAGAGTTTTCTTGGAGCACTCTTGGTGGGTGTGGCATACTTGGATTTTTGGAGCAAGAAGGAAAAATAAGGGTAGGAAAGTGCAAGGAGGCATCAGGATCAACAGCTACATCAGATTTGCTTGCAGGTACTAATTTGCATGTTTGTTTCCTTCACTAGTTTTGGCATGCATGTGATTTCTTGGTTGTGCTTTGTCATTGGCATGGAGGATTACCTAGATTGGCAGTGGATTGCCTAGCTTTGCCATTTCCTGGATAGCCATGGAGATTGTGGGTTTATTTCCTTGTTTTGTTTTGGTTGGTTCTCATGTTTCCTTAACTTGAGTTGACTT
This sequence comes from Pinus taeda, assembly GCA_000404065.3. Taxonomy (NCBI): domain Eukaryota; kingdom Viridiplantae; phylum Streptophyta; class Pinopsida; order Pinales; family Pinaceae; genus Pinus; species Pinus taeda. The sequence goes on from APFE031045927.1 coordinate 9,737, forward strand.
ATTAGTTCCTGGAAGCCTTGGTTGGACAAATGCTCTGGAAGCCCTATAATGGCTTAGGTTGAGTTATTACTCATGAAAGCCCTGTTTGGACAAATGCTCTAGAAGCCCTATAATAACTTGGGTTGAGTTATTAGTCCTGGAAGCCTTGGTTGGACAAACGCTTTGGAAGCCCTTGGTGGGTTGAGTTACTAGTCCTATAAGGTTGGTTGGAAAAACGCTATGGAAGCCCGACAAGAGTTATGGGTTGAGTTAAAAGTCTTGGAAGCCTTGGTTGGAAAAACGCTCTAGAGCCTGACAACAGCCATGGGTTGAGTTACTAGTCCTGGGAGCCAAGTTGGAACAAACAAATTGGAGCCCTAGAAGGTTGGGATAGAGACCAATTTAATGATGGTTTTGGTGATGTCCTACCGTGAGGTGGAATCATTGTTTGATGGGTTGAGGTGGATGGCCTTTGGAAGCCCTAGATGAGTTTTGATTAATGTGTTCTATAAGATCCCACATTCATGCTTGGAATATGGCATGGGGGTGAACGGATGAAGAGACATTTGGCTCAGCCATTCTATGGTCGTGTGGAACATAGAAGTCCCATCCCAAGTTTGGATTTTGCATCATTAATGAAAGGTTATTTCTCCTAGTATTTCTATGAGTATTATGATGGATTATATGTGGTGTATGTGGCTGTGATTTCATTGATATTCCAGTCCCTATTATGTTGGTTATGTATATGTTTTATGACAACAGCTATATATGGCTCTCATCATGTTTTTACTTCTAAATGAATGAACAATGTATCTATGACCTAATGGATGGAATGGCAGTTAAAGTGATAAGGAAACAATGCTTCATGGTGAATCTCAGATAAGTATGAGACCCCTATGCTCAGATCTGTTATGTACACCTCTATATTACATATTCGTGATATGTTTAATGAAATGCTTATCATGGCTAGTAGGGGTCCAATCAAGGTCTTAAACAATTTTTGCTCTAGTACTGTCATTTCCATGTTATTTTACTGATTGGAAGAGATGGTTCAATTCTGGGTAGTGACCTTGGCTCTAGGCCTAAAAAAGTGGCTCAAATCCCGAAGTCGCTAGCATAGCACTAACAATTTGGGTCTCTGGTCGCTAGCAGGAAAGCTTGTGAGAGTGATTATAGGGTTACAGTCGCATGCATGCCTTCTCATGGGAGCAACTTTGTGTTTAATTCATCTAAATGCTAGGTTAACTCAGGGGTTGGGCACCTGGAGTGGTGGGTTAGTTCTTGGGGGTCCCAGAGCACCTGAGGGAGGTCTATGTGTTGTGTTTCGATCTATTCCATTTCCTCAAGGTCACCTAGGAGGTTGAATCATATTATAGTAGCCTCTCATCGCATGTTTACCCCAGCTGGACAGTTGCTTGGGTAGATGTGGGATGAGGGTGTTACAAAGTGGTATCAAAGTGCGGTTGTGATCTGCCTGGGTTGTGTGTTGATCATGCTTTCATGTTGGTTTCATATGTGTTCCTTATGAGTGTAGTCCATGTACTTGCTTCATTTGCATGGTGTTGATCATGGTTATAGTGATGTCGCCATGTGAAGGTTGAAGGTGTTTTCGTGGAATCTGTCTTCATGTGTGTATGGTTGATTATACATTGTTATGCACGTCAGTGTTCACATATTATCAAATGCACATGATATGGTTGTTGTTATCATGCATGAGGTCATGGTTTGTGTGTGTTGATATGGTCATGCATTAATGACTGGACTCTAGCTATAATGACTTGTATATAGTTTTGTACTTATGTGTTATATGTCTATACGCAGTTGTTATGCATGCATGGTCTTGGTTATAGTTATGCATGAAATGTAGGTCAAACATGCCTTATGAAGTCAGTATATGCAAATTTAGGTCATGATGGTACTACTGGTTGTTATGATGCTAATGTGTTGGCTGGGATAGAACAAGAGATGCAAATCATCATAACGAGGTTGCAACAATGGACTTTGGGGCAAGATCAGATTATCATACATGTATTGTATGTTTGGCATTCAACTATGTAAGTTAAGGATTGTCATATGTATTAGCTTTATATACATTAGGTTTATGTAGATGCCTTTTGATGTTATGGTTACATTCATGATAGATTTTAGTTGATTAGTGTAGTTATATGCACATGTGTTGGATAATCAAGAATGATAATAACCTGTAGTTGTATGGATTACTATTGTTGTTTTACATTAGATAGCTTGATGATTAGGTTATATGTTGTTGATGAGCATGAAATATAGCTTATTTTTTTTATATGCCATTAACTTGATGATTAGGGTTATCTCATTGAGATCTTGATGTTGTAATTTGGATTGGACATATGTGTGATGGTTATGTTCATTGCATTGAAGATCTTGATGTTATATGTATTGTGTTAACCTGGTTTGACCTATGCAGATGGTTATGGTTACGATATTCTGGAATGAGATGACATATTGGTGATGTGGTGTCATACTAATCTAGAATGGTCGTACATATGTGATTGTTATGCATGAGCGACAAATGCTTATGAGCTTATGATGTGAACATGTTAGTTAGTTATTGTTATGGATAACATGATTTAGGTTTGAGTTGATATGTTGTGAAGTTGTATCGTGCTAATCGAGAATTGATTGTGTAGACAAGACAACCTCCCCTAAAATACATTAAGGTATGAGGTTGCTTATGTAGTATAATTGGTGCTTCACTGTTTGATTATATCATCTATTTGATGTTTAAGAGTTTGATTATGTCATCTAGTTGATTTATTTAACATGGTATATTTGCAAGTTGGATTGAACGTTTGATGAGTTTCATAATATGAGTAAGTGTTCCAGTGATCTTGTTTTAAGATTATTGTACTAACACATATGTGTGGTTACAGTTGATATGTACTTGAGTGTAAGTAGGTGATAGTTGTAGCAATATGTCTAATGACTATGAATTGACTATGGACTATGACATGATTGTTAGTCTTGGTAAAGGTTGATTTCAAAATTAATATACACGTGGTCTTGATCTTTGGAACATGTGGTTGACATGTGTGAGCAATTGCAGGAAACATGACTGGTATTATCATGAGAAGGTAATAATTCATGTGTTTATATAACTAATAGTTGGGTGATGTGACAGTACATAGTAAGCCTCGATTGCAACAAAGTAAGAAGGGTAAAAGAAAGGAATTGAGCAATAATTACTTTGGCTATGTTTGGAAACCCTAATTCCAAACGATTAAGTGCTTTGTATGCAAGAAGGCTTCTTAACCTTGATCTCGTCTAACATTATGTGGATATGTGTTATATTCATGGACGTGTTTTTGACAAGTATATCAGCCAGTTTCTAGTTACAAGTAGATCTGTTAAGGGAATTGGAGTCCCTATAGACATGGCATAAATGTGTTCAACTACAAGGCATCATGCTTGACATAATAAGACAAGGTAATTGGTGTATTGTTATGTTATATATACAACAACAATTATGTGTTTATGGTAGTATGATGCAGGGGATTGCATGGCAAAATAAGTTGCCATGAAATTTTGAAGAAGGCTCAGGTTGAGCTTTCCTTGGGAACCATGGGGATTGAGTCGCGGTGTTTGTTGCTAGTCTTGTGATTTTTGTATTTTGGTGCTTTGTTGTGCTTTATTGTGGTTTTGTTTGTGTCTTGTGCATGGACATGCCTCTTAGGTTGTGGTGTATGGTTTCCTTCTTGGTTGTTTCTTGTCTTTCCTTTTATGTTTTGAATGCCTTGGGAATTGTTTGGGAAAGAGGAAAGTTGATGGAGCTCGGGAGAGTTGTATGGTACCTGAAAGGTAATGTAAGAATCCATATGAAGCTTTGTGTATGAGTAAGTGCAATGGAAGGTAAGACTATGACAGTCAGTTGGACTGGTTGGGTCCATTGTGGTAAACAGATGGTGGCAGTACGAACGCAAGGAAGGTAACCATAAAAGGTAAAGTAAATGGGCCTGAGATGTCGAATGGCTTGACTAAGTTGGGAATGGTGGTTCTCAATGTTGTGCATGAATAAAGGAAGTCCCCTTAACCTTGACCTTGATATCTAGTATTTATGTTGAGATCAAGATTGCTTTATGCTAATGATTATATGCATATATGTATGCATGTACATAGTTATCTGACAGGGTCATCATGGATCACGATTGTATTATGCTAATGTTTATGTATATGTATGTAGGTGTCTATGTATCTATGTCACTATCCGACTAGGTCATCATGAATCGTTCTTGTGGAGGAATGATTACTTACCTAGGCAAATGACACGAAGAGGTTCTTAGTCTTACGAGGAATCAATTGGGAAGAGTAATCATGACAAATATATGAGATCAATATCATGTCGATATGAATTTATATTATATGCTGGTATTATACCTATGTTTATGTTATGACAGGTAACATTGAGGGATGCATCAACGAAATGAAAGCAGTTTGGTCTGCGACATGTTGGGACAAGCATGAATAAGACATTGGAAGCAAGGTTTCTTGGTAGAGACAGTGTGCTTTTGGATGTGAGGTACTATTGTTGTGCATATGTTGTATATGTTGCATCTGTGATGTTGTGTGCATGCAATGTTGTATGTATATAGTGGTGTACATGTTGTTATGCAATGATTATGTACAAGGTGGTATAGATAATGTTGTTTGAATGTGGGATATGCAGTGTTGTGTACATATTGTACTGCGTGCATGATGGATATGTAGTGTTGTGTATAGATTATGCTATTTACATATTGAATATGCAGTGCTATGTATAGGTGGTGTTGTGTGCATGTTGTACATGTGGCGCTATGTACATATGGTGTTATGTACATGTCGTACAAGTGGTGTTGTGTGCAGGTGGTGTTGTTTACATGTCATGCATGTAGCGTTGTGCACATGTGGTGTCACATACCTGTCATGCGCATGGTGCAGTGTACATGTGGTGTTGTGTACATGTTGTGCAAGCAGTGCCGTGTACATGTGATGTTGTGCACACGTTGTGCAGGTGGTGCTTTGTACATGTGGTACTCGTGTACATGTGGGATTGAGTGCATGTCGTACATGTTGTGTTCTGGGCATGCAATACTATGTATGTGAATTGTGTAGTCATGGTATCGTGACATATGCATTAATTGTGCTACACTCTATATACCTGTTTGTGTTGTGTTGTACACCAGGTGTAGGTGTATGTGTTGTATGTAAGGTGTTGGTGCATGTATTGCATGGTGTTGTATGCAGTGTGTGATTGTATGTGTGTGATGCACATTATGCGTACGTGCACATGGGTTATGAGAAGGCACTGTGTGTTTGTCTGGTGTGGAAACTGATCTAGTGTGTGTACAAAATAAGAACAAAAGAAGAAGTAAGGATCGATTAAAGGATAAATATCAGTATATTATTATGCAATGCAATTTATGATTATGGTATATGATGATTACATGTGAATTATGATTATGGTTTATGATGGTTACATGTGATTATGATTTTGATCTATGATGGTTATGTTTTGAGCTAACCTTATGAGATATTTTTATACATGTTGATTTGGTCAAATATGCTAGCTTGACTTGTTGTGATAGGAAGTGAACATGATTGCAAATGTACCTTATTGACGAGCTACCAATGAGGTATGATGTGAATTTATTTCAATTTAGTTTAAATCTAATGGAAGTTATGTTCTTGGTACAGGAATGCATGAAATTCTCTATTGAGTGATTGCAATTAACTGCAAGAATTTGCAGCAGCAAAAGAAATTGGAACATGCAACAATATGTTGGTAAAGCAGTTCAAGAGCAGGGCCATTGTGGGACATTAGTACCCAATAGTGTCCATTGATCCGATATGATGGTTTGAGGTAGGGATATGCCTTGGCTTTATATCTTTCGAGGTGAGGAAGTGTTGCTAATGGATAGACTGCCCATGATGGGGGTATCAACGGAACTTGGAAGGTGAGTGACTGCACAGAAGGTGTGACCGAATTGCCCGAGGGATTGTGTGGCAGAGAAGGGAAGATCGATGATGGATTTGTTTTGGTCATTAGCATTGCCAAATGGAATCAGATGCGCATTAGGAGTGCACCCTAGAACAATGAGCCGGTAACTGTTCACTGAGAGGACAAGTGGTGCAGGATTGTAGCGCTAAACATTGGATGCAAATTCGACTTTGCAGTGGATCCTAGACTTCTTGGGAAGGAGGTGAACCCTAGTATTACTTTGAGGGTGGAGGTGTGAGCCTTTGGATTCCATTGTTGTGGATGCAGGCATCATATCCTTTTATTTTAAGGTTCAACAAATGTGCATATGTGTATATGTGTGTATTATTGTGAATATTGTATTAAGTTGGATTTATAAAGCTCCACAGATAATAGGGTTATTTGTTGAGTGAAGAAAATGTGTATGTGTATATGTGGTCAGTAAATACCGTAAGGAGTTATGTTATAAAGCTCCAGTAAACGGTATGATAGTCACGTTTCAACAGTGGTCATTGTAAATACTGCAACGAGTTGTGTTATAAAGCTCCATGTGTAGTACGTTTTGTTTTCAGCAGTTTTGTTGGTTATAGGTGTCATTGAACATCGAGGACGGTGTTCCCCCAAGGGGGGGGGTTCTATAACAGCCATGGTGAAAATTCCATGTAAAAATATATAAATACCATGGATGATGGGACACGTATTCCAAGATGAATGGTGGGGGAAACATCCTAATGGGTGTTGATTCAGTATATTATTGCTAAGGAATTTGAAAAAGGGAATGGAAAAGGCTTTGGAAAGGCATGAGGCATTTATTGGAATTTTATTTATGAAAATAAAGGAAATTAGGAGAAAAAGTAGGTGAAAGGTCACAAGTTGCATGTGAGGAGGAAAATGAAGGAAAATAATGGAAAATGAAGAAAATAGAGGCCTCATTCATAAAAAGGCTTATGAGGATCAGTTTGTAAACTTTTGTCAATTCAATTTTGGAGATCTCTCATTATTCTCTCTCTCTCATGTTCTTGGAGATTTACAGTTTTCTTGGAGCACTCTTGGTGGATTGGCAGTGGATTGCCTAGCCTTGCCATTTCCTGGATAGCCATGGAGATTGTGGGTTTATTTCCTTGTTTTGTTTTGATTGGTTCTCATGTTTCCTTATCTTGGGTTGAGTTATTAGTTCTTGGAAGCCTTGGTTGGACAAACGCTCTAGAAGCCCTGTAATGGATTGGGTTGAGTTACTAATCCTGTAAGCCATGGTTGGACAAACATTCTGGAAGCCCTATAACAACTTTGCTTGAGTTATTAGTTATGGAAGCCTTGGTTGGACAAACGCTCTAGAAGCCCTGGTTGGACAAAGGCTCTAGAAGCCCTTGATGGGTTGAGTTACTAGTCCTGGAAGCCTTGGTTGGAAATGCTCTGGAAGCCCTTGGTGGCTTGAGTTACTAGTCTTGGAAGCCTTGGTTGGAAAAAAACTCTGGAAGCCCGACAACAATTATGGGTTGAGTTACTAGTCCTGGAAGCCTTGGTTGGAAAAATGCTCTAAAAGCCCGACAACAATTGTGGGTTGAGTTACTAGTCTTGGAAGCCTTGGTTGGACAAATGCTTTGGAGCCTGACGACAGTCTTGGGTTGAGTTACAAGTCCTAGGAGCCAGGTTGGAACAAACGCTTTAGAGCCCTGGAAGGTTGGGATAGAGATTGATCAGATGATTGTTTTGGTGATGTTCGACCATGAGGTGGAATCGCTATTTGATGGGTTGAGGTGGATGGCCTCTGGAAGCCCTTGATGATTTTTTATTGATGTGTTCTATGAGATCCCACATTCATGATTGGAATATGGCACGAGGGTGAATGGTTAAAGAGAGATTTGGCTCAGCCATTCTACAGTCGGTTGGAACATGGAAGTCCCATCCCGGGTTTGGATTTTGCATCATTAATGGAAGGTTATTTCTCTTGGTATTTCTATGAGTATTATGATGGATTATATGTGGTGTATATGGTCATGATTTCATTTATATTTTTGTCCCTATTATGTAGTTATGTATATGTTTTATGACAACAAATATGTATGGCTCTCATCATGTTTTTACTTGTAAATGAATGAACAATGTATCTATGACCTAATGGATGGAGTGGCAGATAAAGTGATAAGGAAACAATGCTTCACGGCGAATATCAGATAAGTATGAGATCCCTATGCTCATATATGTTATGCACACCTATAAATTACATATTCGTGATATGTTTGACAAAATACCTATCATGGCTAGTAGGATTCCAATCAAGGTCTTAAACAAGTTTTTGCTCTAGTATTGTCATTTCCATGTTATTCTACTGATTTGAAGAGATGGTTCAATTATGGGCAGTGACCTGGGCTTTGGGCCCGAAAAATTGGCTCAAATCCCTAAGTCATTGGCATAGCACTAACAATTTGGGCCTTTGGTCGCTGGTAGGCAAGCCTGTGAGAGTGACTATAGGGTTACAGTCGCATGCATGCCTTGTCATGGGAGTGACTTTGGGTTTAATTCATCTAAATGCTAGGTTAACTCAAGGGTTGGGCACCTGGAGTGGTGGATTAGTTCCTGGGGGTTTTGAAGCACCTGAGAGAGGTCTATGTGTTGTGTTTTAGTCGATTCCATTTCCTTAAGGTCACCTAGGAGGTTGAATCATATCATAGTAGCCTCTCGTCGTATGTTTACCCGGGTTGGTCAGTTGCTTGCATAGATGTGGGAGGAGGGTGTTGCAAAATGGGAAATCCAGCTCGAGAAGATGAGATGCCCCTGCAGCCACGTGTGCTTATCAAACCATTTGAAAGGTGGACCACAGACTTCATAGTACATATCTCCCCTGCATCACAGGAAAAGGCACATTTTATTTTACACATATTACATCATTAAATGGGTAGAAGCCATGTACTTATATCAAGCTAGTGAAAAATCTATTATTGATTTTCTTTACAAGGACATTTTTACTCGTTTTGGTGTGCATAGAGAAATATTAGTAGATCATGGAGCTCAATTCATGTCGAAGGCGATGCAATCCCTTATTTAGCAATACCAAATAAAGCATAGGAAATCCTCACCTTATCATCCACAGACAAATGGGCAGGTTAAGTCAACCAAAAAAGTGTTGAAAGATATCCTCATTAAAACTATGAAATTGCATCACAAAGACTAGGCAAACAGACTTCCGGAGGCATTATGTGTCTGTAGGACTGCTTGGTGAAACACTACAAGGTTTACACCCTATGAGTTGGTTTATGGTAAGCAGGTTCTTCTCCCAATTGAGTTTCAAGTCAAAACTTTCAGGATGGTTGTCCAGAAGAAGCTTAGAAGCAAAGGGTGGGACAACTCAATCAACTAGATGAGATTTGTGAGGATGCCATCCAACACACAATTTTGATCTAGGAGAAGCGAGCTAGGTGGCATGATAAGTTTATGCGTTTGGCTCGAGGTTCAATCATTTTAAGGGAAAGTTGACTACACGTTAGTTGGAGCCCTATGAGATAGACACAATTTTTTATAATGGCTTGGTAAAGATGAAAAAAAAATGATGAGGAACAAACACCCTTCATGGTAAATGGATATAGGCTGAGATTATATCATAGGCCTCTGTCCAAGGAGCAATTTGTCCAAGAATGTCTTCAACAAGCTGAAATGGAGGTTGTCAATAGGGGGTCTTTTTCTCCCTCCCCGACTCCTGTCTGGATATTCTTCTTGATTTTAATGACTACACGTAAATAAATAAAAAAATAGAAGGAAAAAAGAAAAAAATATGTTTGATAATGAAAACCAGTATCCCTGTGTAATCAAAGTTGAGTTGGTTTGAAAACTAGTTTGTTGGCTGACCAACTCACAATAAATTTGCAAACTTAGTTGTTAGTTCCATGATGTATTTTATTCAAATAATTTATTTTAGTCTCATGTCAGATGATGCAGGACTCCTTAAGGTTTGCCTTCTTACAAATTTGCATCCATCGACAGTAACACATTATCTAGAGGTTCAAAGTTAGAGACCTTCTTGGTTCCTACGGACCTACATACATCAATGGTAGGGACTCTTGTTGGTAGCATTGTGGATCCCTTAATGCCTCATGCTTATTAGATCTTGTTGGACATTCGAAATCAACACATTCATTCATGGCCAACAAGATGTACCAAGGGCACCTTGGCTCTCATTCACATTAATGGTGAGTATCCTCGCACTGGTTAACAAGAATCGTCATTGGTTGGTAATCCAATGATTCCCCACTATGTTTGACTTCAGCACAATTTTTCACACAGTAGGGATTGTGCCACATGTTGGGTTGGAATGAAGATTCTTGATTCATGGTTTTATCATTGAGTTTTCATTTTCAATGTGAATAAAAAGGGGTCAGGCCACCGAGGAATCGAAGCAGCTTATATGTCTCAAAAAGAGGAAGAGTCATCTGTTATTTTAGCAACAAATATTTCCCTCATTACAGAGCTTGAGGAACAGGCTATTTCGAATATCCATCCCCTATTTCATCATCCGTATTGCAACTATTTTTCCCATCCACCACTCAGTTTCCTTCATAACAACAAATTTTTTTAGTAGCAAATCAATCATGAGCATTGTTATCATTTTTATTTTTGAAGATTTTCCATGATTTACTTGACTTTGAAGCAACATACATGACAATTACAACATGTCCAAGCAGGTCAAGTGAGCAAACAGTAAGAAGAGTTTAGTCAGTTCCTTTCTTTCTCAGCCATAGCACTTGTAAAGTTAAGCTACATCAACAATAAACTCTCACTTGATTCCAATGCATGTGTAATGTAAGTTAAATTGATCCAAGATAATATTTCGAGGTGAATTGCCTTTAATTTTCTATTGATCTATCAATAACAAAGGATATTATATTAAAAGAACGATACTTTGAGTATCTGTTGATTCTATCCTTACCATTCCTTCTTATAACCTAAGCTGCAATATTCTCCCCATACCCTTTCTTTTTAAATTGTAACTCATACCCTATATTCATATCCTATAATCCTTATATTTACATCACTATGATTATGAAAGTCTTTCTATCGTTCCCCTCACATATCCCATTTATCAACCATAATCTACATCATATACGGTTATAATTTGGGTGAGTAATACGATCAACTTGACTGATTTCATGTACATGACCATCTGTTTGTGTGATGAGACTGTGTAATCAAAAGGGCGATTTCCTTAGTTTTCAATGCTAAGCTTCATCATATTATCTATTGTTGATCCTGCTCATTATACTCCAAGCCCCTCACCACTACATGTTATTATTAGATAGTCTATCTGAGACCATATTGCATATCATTAGAAAACTTTGTTGATATCATTGCAGAGGATGTGAAATTCGACCATAATATTTGTTATATCCCAACTTGGTATATGAGACCTTAGGGTATAATATTTTTAATCCTGACTCTCATTGAGACCCTGGAATGATTCCCCTGTTTACTCTAGACCAATCTACTCTTGAGCTAGTGTTTTAATAGAAGGAAAGGGGGATTTTTTTATTGCATTGTTAAGATGGTATTTGACCACCATGAGACTAGTTCTTAGTGGGCCTTCAAGGCCATTCTAGAGTACCAATCAAGTATGAAAATTTTCGAAGGGATGGAGTACCCTGCATTTTTTTCCAAATTAAGGGTGTTCAATGACAAAGTTGCACTACAATGTACATAAGGTTTTGATGGGTGGATGGCAACGATATGCACTTTAGAGTTCAAATTCATAAGAGGTCATAGTTAGAGCCTCAGACTTTCCTAAGACTAGGGAGAAATGGTGGAAGAAACTTCCGCTTGGAGTTGAAGTCTACAATCTATTCCTCAAGCACAAGTATCATAATGTGGATTGGGCGAAGGGTATATTACGAACATGGATAAGAGGATGAATGGAGAGCATTTCTGGTGATTTTACAAAGATTTGTCACTTGTGAGGGAAGGTACACTTATAATTTTCAATATCACGTCGAATTATGTTGCACTTTGAATCTGATAGCTTAATAAATTTTCCTTATTATTTATCTCAGAGTCTAGGAAAGATAGCCATGATGGTTCAACACAATAGTAAAAACCCTAGGAGTAGGCTATACCATCATGGGTTGATTAAATTGTTGATAAAAGTAGAATTACAAAAGAAACACAACTCTTGGAACAACTTCCTAGAAGCAAATTCGACTGTTAACCCTACACCTAGGACATAAATGAGGGAACATGGAAAATCCATGGTAAATGAAGATAGACAAAGCCTTCATAATGGAAACCTTAGTTCTTCAAGGGCTAAAAGTCTTCCTCCCCATATAAGAGAGACAAGGAAACAAAGGTTGTAAAAGAATCTCCAAACAAGCCCTCACTAATTATATTACTTCTTAATTGAAGGATCACTCAAAATATGACCAAGTTATAGGGCACCATGAATAATTTGTAGGAGAAAGAATGTTTGCAAAAAAAAGGAAATTCCTTAGGTGGCAAATAGGTAATGTCCAATCTTTCTAACCATTAATGAGGAGGACAATGGTCCTATCAATTACTAATACAAATATGCAAGTAATCAAAAAGTTCGGGGCCAAGATTCTCTAAACAAGTCATTCCCTAAACCAGCTAGCGTTCATAACGTTGATGGACCAACAATGCCATTTGGAACACTGAGGAAATTCTCATTCTCTTTAGCAGGTGAAAACAATGGTGATTTTTAAGTTCCCAGGGCTCCAAGTCCAGTACCTCCTGACCTCTCTGAGCAGGAAATTGAAGGCTCATTAACATAATCTAATGTAAAAAATATGATAGAAATAAAACTCAAAAGGAAGAACTACACTATTAAGTGGTTAAAGTAGGAGACAATGGACTGACAATCCTAAACAGGTGCATAGAAAGTGAAAATAGGCATGTGAAGAAACAAAGTAAGAGATTCGAGGAAGAGATTAAGGAGTTACAAGCATATGATAGAAAGATCACTAAGAAAATGAGGGAAATGTTCACAACTCGGTAGTTGAAAAGAAAAAGAACCAACACTATGGACTCAAGGCTTAGTATTTTTTTTTGAGGCAAATCAACTTTCTTGGTGATTTAGCCTCTTTTTCTACAATTTTGGCAATTTTTGCATGATGACATGTAAACCCTTAACCTAGGGGGAATGTTGAATCTCTATTTTGACCTATTTTGATTAGTTGACAAGACACCATTTTGCTACCAATACCTCAATATAGTACTACCATCCAACGCTAATATTTCCCAAACCCATATCATTGGATCTCACTGCCTTGACAACATACTCAAGGTAAATAAGCTCTTTATTTGCCAATTTCCTAAGTTTTTTATAAGGTTAATAGGAAGATTAAAGGGTGATTTTTCTAATGAGGAAATATTAACTTTGTTTGTATTATTATAACACTTCAAACTTATGATCAACACTGGGGTGTGGGGCTCGGTCACATGGAGAATAAGGTCAGCCCCCAGTTAATATGGAAAGCTTTAGATCGTGGTCATCATGCTCGTGAAGGTTCAACCTAATAGTTTCGATGCAACCAAGGATGTTTCATTATTCATAGATATCAGGATATGGAATTCAACCACCAAATATGAATATCAAAGCTCTTGATCTAGGTTTTACTTAAAAATATATGTATGAATAACTATTTCTAAAACAATGTAACAATTTCTCCCTTTGATCCTTGAGATCAAAGAGGTCGACCTTATCTACAACTAGGGTTTTTCTTTATAAACACTATATTGAACCCTATAATAACCAGTTCAAAAATATTCTATTGTACTGTGAGCTTATGTAAATAAGATTTGTACCAATTCCTTATCATTATCATTAAAATTTTGTTGTGGCTTTGATATAAGCATTGTAGTTGTTGTAATCTCTTTGTTGGTTAATGGAAACTTCATTTTGATTGATGAAGTAACTTATTAGCATGTTTGTAACCTAGTAAAATTCTAAGTTGGACTGACAAGGGCCCACCAATACGGATCGATAAGATCTTGTGTATCCTTATTTCATCTTAGCTTGTTTTCTTGTGATTTTATGACGAGATCTCATTGGTTCTATTTAAAATTAAGTATTTTCTTGTAGCAGGTATTTATCTCTGTAATACTTAGTATTTGTTAATTTTGCTTGAATATAGTAATCCCGTTTGAATCATTAGCAATCTCATGACCCTGACATAGATTAAGTGTTGTTACAATGGGAATCCTATATATATATATATATATTGACACAATACTCAGTACTTGCTATTGAGTTTGGATGATCAACAATCTTGTGATTTGGTTTGAATAATAGAAACCCTCATTGAAGACTATGATTGGTTGTAATATTACCACCTAAGGGTTAATGTAAAGAAAACATAACACTCTACCCTTCTTTCCTTTGTAATATATTTTATATATCCTTCTTTACTTTGGATTTAACACAATTCTCTTAAGCATTTATACAAATGTACTTGTATCTTTGATTGACAACATACTGGAGGTCATGGTATGGATTTTATCTAACTTGTTTTTTGTTTTATGCGTTGGTCTTATTCTCCATAGTGCATGCTTATTCACACATACATCTATTTGTGTATCATTCTTATTTCTCAACCGCGTACATTGATCATATTTTGAATGTCACAACCTTTATCCATAAGTGAGCTTGATTCCCTCCATAAAGCTCTAATCCATTGCATGTGATCTAGGGTATAGAATGTAAGAGTGAAATGACATTCCTCCATGATATTTGATTTTATTTGTTAAGCTATTGAAGTATTGAAGGACTACTGTAATAGAAGGGGTTATCCTTGATTTGGATGGTTGGGGGATTATAGAAAGAACCATTACATTGTAACAACCCCCCTACAAGCATGGTAAACTATATCGTTGCATGATGGTTTCTTGCATGAACACCGAGTCACATTGACACACAAGGATTCATTGCATAAACACATTGATGCCCAATGATTTGTTTACATGGTAAAATATATTGCACAATGGGTTTATTGAACATAAATTGAGTTATGTTGTGGTCCATTCCATACATAACGAGTCATATCAGTCCACAGTGAACTACATTTGCATGTGCAGTGAAGCTACATCAAATATCTTGAAGGTGTAAATGGTATATTGAATCATTGATTTCTCTATGAATGTTAGTTAGTGATTGAATTTCTTGTTGACATTTTCTCCCTTGCACAATTAGGTTATTGTATCCTTCCACTAGTGGAAATCTATATTACACTTTAGTCTCTTATTCACCCGACATATAATTTTATGATTTGATTTACTACATTTCTATTGAACAACTTTGGATGCATAGGAATAGGGGTGGTTGAAGTTTGAAAGTGGTTTTGCTTTACATTGTGGAGAACTTTGTATTTAAAGGAAACAAACCAATCATGATACAAATAGGGACAAAACTATTACGCGCACTAGTACTAGATCTACTTTGAACATTGTCTCTCAACAACAATTATGAGGTTGACCTAGAAGAAGATAGGCCTTAAGCATTATTATAATTTATGAGTGTGATTGAATGTGTAGGCAACTAGAGGCAAAACCCTAGCAGAGACACCTTTGCACAAAGACAATGTCTCTAAGTGCAACAATGCAGAGAAAACCCTCCTATTATTTAGATATTTACATATAATGGATACTTGTTGTTTCTTTGCTGGATCTTCTCTTAGGTCTGTTGCATCTATATAGGCTTTCAATAGTCCTGTAGTAGTCATATAAAGACTAGTTTCAATGGCAACTTGAGTAGTTTATTTCCTTTTAGGATAGATCTCATTATACTCTTCCTCCCTACATTTTATTTAACCCTTTTTAATGGAGAGCAAGAACATTGATCATACCCAGTGAAAGATTGCTTGAAGTGTGAAATCAACAGAGAGAGGGATTACTTTAGAGTCATCCAGTTTGCTTGATTGTTCTAGTTTTGATTGGCAACAATAAACATTTAATTTGAGAAGCGTGTAGGGTAGTTTTAGCCTCAGGTTACTAGTTTTAGATTTAGATCCTTTACCTGCACTCATTGTGCCCAACAGTTCATAAGTTCTATGAACCAGATTGACACATGACACTTTGATAGTTCATTAATTTGTCCAAACAATCGGCATAAAAGAAGTTTCATATTAGATAACAGTTGATGCATCTTGTTTAAGGTCTCTCACTTATTCTTGCATGATCTAAAACTCTATTTTGGACTAATTAAGGTGCATCAATGAGTGCTTTAATTACATTTTCTCCATAATATTCAAACCTCTTGTTTTTGGATCTTGAATCCATCATCCAATTGGGTAAGCATTAGTCTTGGCAATTCATCACCCCTTTATAAAATATATCATAAATTCCTTTCTTAGGGTTTTTTCATTGTGCCAAAAAATGACTAGCCTAAGTGAAAGGAAGATATGTTGTGGTGACATTGGCCAATCTTCATAAACACCTCTAGGATTGCACTTCCTTTAGGGACTTAATATTTTTTAGAGCAAGTATGAGACGTAACAAAATAGCTCTATTGTTGGGAATAAAGTCTAGTTCTTGAGACTCAATAGATTGGCTACAATGATCTAATAGGACCATTTCTAGTTTTAACACCTCATTATCTAATAGCAACAAACACCTATGCCCCACATACCCTTTTAAGCTTAAGGATCACACACTATAAAAAACCATACGTTAGAGTGGAATCCAAACACATAGAAGAAGTGAAGCTCTTTGAGAGAAGGATCCAAGGATATGATCCAAAAAATGTTGCCAACCAACAATACCGAGGCATGCAATTCCATTGGCCATATTATCACTAATAATAACTTGAAGAAGATATATATCAAGGTATCCAATCATACGAACAAGTTCAATATAGGATTAGCAATGCACTTGATAGCCAACAACGCTTACAAGAATAGGTCTTAGAGGTTGAGAAGCAAAGAAAATTTGAAGAATAAAAAAGATAAAATGAAGAACATTCAAGGTGGGGGCAAGAGCAGAAGGTTTGGGAAAAAGTGGAACTCCTAAGGTCATAGGGAGGGATTGAAAAAAAGAGAGGAGGAAGTAGAGGTGGAAACTTAGACTAAAGTGATGTAAGAAGAAAAGAGAGTAAAAGAGACAAAGGAAAAGAAAAATGAACATAATAAGAAGGTGGTTGACGAAGAAAGGACAAGGAAGGAGTATGAAGACATTCACCTAGAGGAGGAGAAGCACATGAAAGAATAAGAAAGCAAAAATCAAGAGCCAAATACCCCCATCACACCAATGGCCATGATCACTAGGGTGCAAGAACTTACAAGATTATAAATTATCAACATAATTGATATCAATGAATTAATGGTCTCCCTCAAAGAATATTTGCATTGTAGGATTTAGCATGGCATCATGAAGAAGTCTAAGAAGTGAAAGACGATGGGTGCTCTCTTGGAATTTGAAGTAAGAAATGTTGTGAGAGTTTGGGGCCTACTTGGCTCAACCCCCAAAGCTAGGGCCTCTAAGAAAACTTTGGTCTTGAGAGAATTTTCTCAAGCAAACACTTCCTTAATTGAGGAGTTGATCACTGACTTGGATTTGCAGAGAAGCCTAGTTTCAACCTTGGAAGAATGGATTAAGCACAAGGAGCCCCTGTAAGATGAAGAACCCAAATAATAGGCCATATCTTTAAACAAATAACATGATACATAGAGGCACATAGTAGCTTTGTGACATGCATAATCAAGAACTCACCTTTGTGAGAGAGGAATCCAAACACATTGAAGAAGTGAAGCTCTTCGAGGGAAGGATCCAAGGATATGATCCAAAAAATGTTGTCAACCAACAATACCAAGGCATGCAATTCCATTGGCCATATGATCACTAATAATAACTTGAAGAAGATATATATCAAGGTATCCAATCATACGAACAAGTTCAATAGGATTAACAATGCACTTGATAGCCAACAACGCTTACAAGAATAGTTCTTAGAGGTTGAGAAGCAAATAAATTTGAAGAATAAAAAAGATAAAATGAAGAACATTCAAGGTGGGGGCAAGAGCAGAAGGTTTGGGAAAAAGTGGAACTCCTAAGGTCTTAGGAAGAGATTGAAAAAAAGAGAGGAGGAAGTAGAGGTGGAAACTTAGACTAAAGTGACGTAAGGAGAAAGGAGAGTAAAAAAGACAGAGGAAAAGAAAAATGAACATAATAAGAAAGTGGTTGACGAAGAAAGGACAAGGAAGGAGTATGAAGACATTCACCTAGAGGAGGAGAAGCACATGAAAGAATAAGAAAGCAAAAATCAAGAGCCAAATACCCCCATCACGCCAATGGCCATGATCACTAGGGTGCATGAACTTACAGGATTATAAATTATCAACATAATTGATATCAATGAATTAATGGTCTCCCTCAAAGAATATTTGCATTATAGGATTCAACATGGCATCATGAAGAAGTCTAAGAAGTGAAAGGCGATGGGTGCTCTCTTTGACTTTGAAGTAAGAAATGTTGTGAGAGTTTGGGGCCTACTTGGCTCAACCCCCAAAGCTAGGGCATCCAAGAAAACTTTGGTCTTGACAGAATTTTCTCAGGCAAACACTTCCTTAATTGAGGAGTCGATCACTGACTTGGATTTGCAGAGAAGCCTAGTTTCGACGTTGGAAAAATGGATTAAGCACATGGAGTCCCTGTAAGATGAAGAACCCAAATAATAGGCCATATCTTTAAACAAATAACTTGATACATAGAGGTACATAGTAGCTTTGTGACATGCATAATCAAGAACTCACCTCCATGAGAGAAGATGTGGCATGATAGGTATCAATCAAGGAATAATTACAAAATAAGGAGCTATAGGAGATAAAAGATCAACATAAGTAGGAATGTTTTATGTTATGGGAGTTGTTAGATATATAGATGGTTGAACACACATGATTTGAAAAAAAATTAGCTCAAGTCTCTTAAATCATTCAACAATCTTAGAGATGCTTAAAGGATATTTTTTGACTAGATGATGGTCTTATTGCTTTGCCATTGGGAGACAGCATAATTGCATGAATGTTGGGAGTTGTGTAAAGTTAAGTATAATAAGTTTTAGGCAAATTTATAGAAGGTCAAAGAGTACTAATTGGGACTTACATATAACTAGGTCAACATCCACTTGTTGGGACTGAAAAAATTGATGAAATATTAGGCGTTAGCCAGCTCCTAGAAAGAAACCACCCCAAGACCATACAAAAGCCTAAACACAGTGGTGGAGAAATGTATCAGAAGTGGGAAACCATTGAACACTTAATTTCCATATCGAACATGGCCTCCATGACTAGTTTCAATCAAATATAGGGCTAGAAGGCACTTGAAGAATTAAATAAAACGTTGAGGAAGAGCCAATGCAATTAAATAGTTGAATTGCATGGATCAAACATCTCTTTCAAACTTCCCCATTTTCCTTGTAGAAGAAGCCCTTTGGTTGACATTCTTTAAGAAATCCATTAAGAAGGAACTCAAATCAGTCACCAAGGCCATTAAGGAGTGTGAGCTGGAAATGGAACAAAGTTCCCAGTCTGTGCTAAACAAATTTCGCAAATTTGTAGCCAATGGGAAGCCCATGTGTCTAGCAAAGTCAACATGCCTTCTCATTCACCTCCAACAATCTAGCCGTTTTGTTAGTTCTCTCTCATCGTCATAAACCAATTTGATTTCACGAGAGCACTTCTCCTCCACCTCATTAGACATTGGACTTTGTAGTTGTATAAATGAGGGCAATGTTCAAAGAAAATGAGATTGAGAAATTTTGTAACTATGGAGACTAATCTAAAAAATTGTATAAATTATTTTTGAGAAATTCTTAATGTTGAGAAGCAATTCCTAACCATAATTTCGTAGAGGAGACATGTTTTAGACAATTCAATCTGTATTGCTTTCTTCCACATATTCAAATAGTCTTGCTCTACTCATGACAATGGGATTACATAGATTAATCTAGGAACTGGTTATGCTCCATGTACTTTTCCAACTTACAATTCTATGGATGTATCTGGTGGTGATATGCATGCCTTTGGAATATTCCACACATGCTTATGTCCCTCTACATATTCGAATAGTTGCACTTTTCCTTTATTAGTTCAGAATAGACCAATCATTTCCATTTCTAGTCAATTTAATCTTTTACTTTTGACAAGTTAACATAATCCGTGTTACCATATCTTAGTGAATTTGGGCTAATCCTCGTTCACTATATAATAGATTGTTTCTATTTGTAGTTTTCACATTTAAAAGGGTGGTTTTGTTGCATTAGGATTTAATTTAGCTAGCAAAGCCCATCAAAACTAATTCAACCCATCAATTATGAGGATTTAATTATCCTAAATAGGGGAGAGTCTAATTGTGCCTCTTTTTTCAGTTGAATGTTGAATTTGTCTAGCGGAACATTCCAACCTATCAATATAAAGTAAATTCATAAACGATCAATGTATTAATGACTGATAATATTAATAAAATACATGAATAAATTGATTATATAGTTTTTTTTTTTCTTTGCTTAATTAATTGTTGTTGTTGTGTTGAGAGGCACTCTGCAGCCTAGTATGGAATAAATGTTGTAATGTTATGTAACATTTTGACTTGGTCAAATTACCAATGGTTTTCATACTCCATGTTTTGACTATATAAAGGCTAATAACTCAATCTGTGTGTCTAAGAAGGGGGCATGAAGTGATGGTGTAATGCTATGATGGGGAGCAAGAAAGGTAAGGATGAGGTTGTTGAATGATCCCATTCTTAGAAGGGTTAATCATAGTATCGACTCACTTAGTGATTCATTCAGTAAGCGGTATAAGGTTCCTAGGTCTAAGTCTATAACTGGGTAGGTTGTATGGACTTCAGTAAAGGTAAGAACGGGTAAAAGGTAAATAGTTAGAGTGCCATATCTCCTAAGATTCATTAAGCAAGTATGCCGTCTCCTGGAAATGTAGTAAGAAGGCTTGCAAAGCAATGTTCTCTCTATGTTGAAGTCCTTCCATTCAATCCTGTCTTGCCCGGATAAGTCAATAGCAACAGGTACCTCCCAAAGAGAAATTCCTCAAGTGTATAGAGCTTAGGTCTATTTATTCTTATGGGTAAAGAGTTTGGAAACAAGGCACAGAGCGGGGTGAAAGGATTATGCCTACTTTAGTCTTCATGGCTACTTCAACAATAATGGGTTAGGGCAACACTCCATCTCCTAGGGTGAATACAGTAAGATAAGAGTAAGGTTGGTGGATCCCGTCTGGTTTTGTTAATAAGAAAAGGGCTTTTAATAGCAACAATCCCTCCTAAACTCTTAATAAATAAATAGCAAGTATAGTTCTTTAGGTAGGTAGCATGCGTTAAATAAGAGGTAAGTTCTACAGGTCTAAGCAGCGGGTTCAAATTATATATATATATTAAATATATATATATAATATATAATAACATGTTGCTCCTTAAGTGTATTTAAACATGGTTTTTTTCCTTAAGATGGAGACTCTAATCAGGGAAACCGTTGTACAACAAAGACTCATCATATATCCAATAGCATTTAGGGAATTGAACTTGAGTGAGGATAACAATCATTCCTTGCAACCACAAAAAATAAACCCAATTAACAAATTAATTATATAATTTAATTTATTAATGTATTTTTAAATGGTAAAACCTATTGAAACTTAGTGATCAATAAACAACTAATATAATAAATTACTAGATACTATCTTCCTAAACAACTAATATAATAAATTACTAGATACTATCTTCCAATGTAAAGTAACTTTAACATTGTTATTCAAAAAATGCACACCATCTAAAATGAGAATGAGGGATGAGAATAAGTAATTGATAATTTATAAAAAAATAAACTTTTTAAATTCTGGTAAGATTATTAAATAATTTTTTTTACATTAAAAACATAAACTCTTTAAAAAAAAATAAAAATTAAAAATAATTTACCATTTTACTTCCAAGTTGGAATTAAAAATAATTTTTAAACTGTTACAACCTTTAAAAATAAATATTACCCATACCAAAATCAAAACGGAGTCAATCAATTTTTATTTATTTAGAAGGTATAAATTCATTAATATAATTATATCTTAATTATATTTATTAAATATTAACATTAAAAGAAAATATAAATTCATGTAAATCGATTCCAAACCAGTAATAGGCACGAATGAACCAAAAGTAAGTAATAGGCCCGAATGAACAAAAAGTAAATAAACTATTTTTTTTTCGAAAATCTTAGAAGAGGGCCAGGAAGACAGTATACCGCTGCCCATCTCAAGATATCACAGCCGAAGTCAGGAGCCTTCGGAGCGTGACGATGGCCGCTTCCAGCAGGTATTGTTTGGTATCCCTTCCTGTTCAGAATTCGGCATCCTCGACATGGCACCTCCTTCAGGATGGCATCTTCAAAAATGCATTTGATACTTCCACTTACAGAGTATGTAAATTTTCTAGATCTATACCCTCGACCAAATTATGCTTCAGATCTCCATGTATACAATGTCCCGCATGGGCTGCAAATAATCGACTTCTTGCTTCTTGATCGCAGTTCAATATACCGGACCTCCGCGTGGGAACGCTGGATTCTCTACTGGCTCTCAGTGACGATCTGAGCAAGGTAAGACCAACGCACCTAATAAGAAATCAATGGTTTTACAAGTTACACAATGATCAACATTAGGAATACTGGGAGCCCAATTTATGCAAATTGAGTGGGATTTTTCATTCGGGTTACCCTCTTATGTGACTGCGCAGGCAAATTCCTTTGTGGAAGCAGTGACCCACAAGATTCGTCGGCAGATTGAGGATTTAGAGAAGGCTTCTGGTGTTGAATCGGGGGTGTTGACCATTAATGGCGTTCCTGTGGATTCTTACATTACCAGGTATGCTGATGTTTTTTTTCATAATATGTTTGCCGAATTGGTTTATTTGCATTGAGATTTTGTGGTGAGGTACATAATTTGAGAGGGTGTGTGGGCAGGTTTACTTGGGATGAAGCCAAGTACCCAGTCATGTCACCTCTTCGAGAACTTGTGGATGCCATACATGATGGTGTAGCGAAGCTTGAAGATGCTCTTAAGGTAAGAAATAGGCGAAGAGAATTACACGAGGTTCTAACCAGTATGTGGTGCGTTCATTTGTTGTCTTCTAGCCTTTATTACGTGCAATTTACTAATTTACAGTCTGAGCTGTGTGAAGGTTATGCCAACCTGGTAAGACCTTTCAGTTGGGGTCTTACCACCCATCTGAAAGGATCAATTCAGTAAGACCAGTCAAGTCTTTGAGGAATTGGGAACTACTGCCTTCCATCCGATAAAATGCGTCGAGTTGTTGGGCAATTGTTCCCATCTAACTAGTAATTCAAGTCGATCCTTTAGTTGTGCAGCCTTTAGCCAAATCCATGTAGTTGCTTTAGGGTTCTGATCTTGAGAAAGAAGTCAGTCCTCAGGAAAGTTCATTCTGTCTTCTTTTTTTCGGGGAAGACGTGCTGTTGGTGCTTGGACACGTGTTGTGTGAGGGATTTTACCGTGGCTGCTAAAATGCTGACAAATTATCGCACTCTCCAGCTAGCCCGAAGTTTGTTTTTCTTTTGATAATGGATTCTGATGATTATTCTGTGGTATTGAATAGATTCTGATTATTCTGAAGTAGAATTCTATTTACTGTAAAATTTCGTTCAGTTTTTTTTTGATTTGTGGGGTACATCCACCCGGGACACTAGGATCTGTATTGTCTACGGGAATATGATTCCATTGTTATTGAACTCTGTGGCATTGGACTCTAGCCCACTTCTTGACGATGGTTATTGACTGACCCATAGATCAGACCCACTTTACTTGTAAAATTACATATCCACATCTGGCTTCTGCAAGCAGACCCCCAAGTCCCACATCATTTATC
>APFE031045941.1:3314-22243 GCA_000404065.3 Pinus taeda
TAAAATTAAATTCTAAACGGATGAAATTGAAGAGGAGGATGTTGTGGATTACCTGGAAGTGACGGCGTTCGATTCCGGTGGTCTGATTTTCCGCAATCTCCACGGGAAGTTTCTTGCCAAAAGCCCTTTTTTCTACCTCAACAGTAAAATGGTAAAATGACATGGTAAAAGGTCTTTTTATAGGTTTTTTGGATAAATAAATTTTAAATTTGTTTATTTTCACCATGGAAGGTCATTTTAATGCATTTTTGCCCATCTTAAACAGGTATGAGTAATGTTTCGCTTTTGTGCAGGACAAAGGGACTTTCAAGGAAACTTGTCACTTTTTCGCAAAACAGACATCAGAGTCATCTTTTAAGCCCTTTTCTGACTCCTAAAAACTGAAAAGATTGCCGAGCGTTTCTTTTACACTCGTTAAAACGGAATTAAAAGACGGTCCCCTTATAGCCCTTTTCTGACCGTAAAAACAGGAAAAGATTGCCGGATTTTTGTCGTTTCAAATTCGATATTGGAAATAAAACGACGTGTCTTTGATCGCTTTTTTACTTTTCAGGTCAAAGACACTAACTATGAAAATATCCTTGGTCGCAAGATCAAGCGGTTCTCCTAGGTATTATTTTATACTTTTTCGGGCTTAGAAGACACAAATTTACGAAAAAGTTCAATCTGGAGTCTTCTAAGTTTTTCAGACTCTCTAAATATGAAAAACGCCGAGTTTCTCCTATACTGGACTCGTTAAAATTTCACAGTAAAGGACCTGTTCTATTACAAACAGAAACGGACCACTCCTTCTTAGGGTTCGCATCAAAAACTAAGTTGGACTCATCCGAAGGATGAGCTTACAAACAAGCATATGTTATCCTCCTCAAGCTTGTAAAAAATAAAGAGGTACTTGCCAGAAATGGTGGGGGAAAAATGAGAAGAATGAGCCTATTTGATACCTTTTTGTCTCAAGAAAAACCTTACTACCACTCTTGAACACGACACTTATTCATTCACCTGGGTTGGGAAATCCTTTACCTCACAGTTGACCAAAATCACTTGACATTCTTAGCCGGGTTATGGGAGTCGACTTTGAGTCATTTATCACCAAACCATCTGTTGTGTCGTTATGTGTTCAAGAGGTCTGAAACAAAACATTCAACTACAAAATACCTATCATTCATCATGCCATCATTGAGTCAGTCCTTGCAGCAACATTTCTTCAACTTGAACTATGATTTCGCGTTGTGGGCTTGCTTGCGACGGGTCGCTTTCTATCGACATCAGCACATTATCTGGAAAGTTGACTTAGAAATCGTCAGTACCTTGAAGTCTGCATGCATCAATGGCAGGTTTCTCGCCTTCGACGTCGGTTTTCATCATTGACTTGCGATCGAAGGATTCCACGAAATGTTTGACACCGACTCATTCATTCACATTTCATGGACTGTACTGGGTACTTTGAGAACCATTGACACTACGGGTGGTCTCTCCCACACTTGTTAACGGTTTACATCATTGACCGGTAATCAAGTGGTTTCTACCATGTTCGACATCGACTCATTCATTCACATGGCTAGAATCGTACCAATTCGGGGAACAGAAATGAAGACCCTGGATCTAGTTTCCACCATCCAGGCTGCGAGGAGTTTTGTATTCATTATGTTGTAGACCAATCATAAACAGATGGCTGCGTCCATACTGTGTCTACGAGAGTCTATGATTATGATGTATTATGAAATCATTCTTGTACCAGAATAGTTAGTCCAATAGTTAAAGTTTTGATCTGAGTATGGGAATGCCTACCTCAGTATGATATGATATTTTACATGTATTTTGTGTTGAAAATTGCAGGTTCCAACCGGGCTATCCACAAGATGATCCTCGAAATGATAAAGCACTTCACCCTTCTTATATGACTTAACACCCTTATCTATTACAGGCTTCGTACTTTAGGGGGCAATCTGTTACACTGAATTTTGTCACCTTGACTATCTGCAGTTTATGTGGCCTCATCAATAGCCACATTGTCCTCTTTGTCAAAGCCCCATACCTCTGCTCTTCATGTCAAAACTTCAAAGAGAGAGAAAGTCACTTGAAAACATGTTTATCTCTGGGTACGCAGGTTCTCTCTACCTTGCCTGCGTGTACGCACTCCATATACATTAGACCTGCGTAGTAATACGCTCTGTATACTAAAGCTAGGGTGCGTACCCCTGTAAAGGTCAAAAGGCGCAAGTTTCATCTTTAAAAAGTTACTTGTGGTCACTTCTAGAGCCTTCTAGAAGAGTTCTTGACGTGTATTGAGCGCCTCCAGATGGTTCATGCACCCCTATGATAGAGGAGCTTATCCCATCAAGAGAGGAGCTACCCCATCCAAAAGAGGGAGTATCCCATTGATGTTGGAACTGAATAACCTCCTCTAGAATACTATAAATACAGGCATTGGGCCAAAGGAGGGGAGGTTGAAAGCTGAACATTCTAAAGGGTAAATGCTGCTGGAATTAGGACTTCCATTGTTGACTTGTGAGGAGAGATCACTATCCTTCCTTGTTGCCATAGTGGGAGTGGGTGAGCTTGTCAAAGTAGAGGAAATCTCTTGCTGGACCCTGGGAGGAGCTTGCACAACACCAAGGCTCAGGTTGTAATGGTTCCTTTGATTATTTAATACAAATAAGTCCATTCTTCTCAATGATTTGTTAATGAATTATTTCATGTATTCCTTGGTCAATATGATAGATATGCTTTGTTTTATAATGAATATTCAGATGCTATGTAATCGTTTGCTTTGTTAGTGTATGCAGGTCTGAAAGTGAAAGAGGAGCTCATCTGGATCAGAAGGCTGGACTACTACAACAAGCGTTTGGACCTAAGGTAAGATCGAAAACATTTGAATTCTTATAGGATGATGTGTACCTAGAGAAGGATAGCTCTTGTTTGGTTTGTTTGTCACTAGAGAGTCTTAGACTCCTAGGGAGGTTAGATTTGTCCGCAAATATAACACGTTCCTCATGACATGAGCCATATGCAAAATGTCTTTCAGTGTGATTTTCTGCTGTAAGATGTCATCAAAGCAATCATCTTCTTTGGTGAATACCTTTATTTTGACAGCCGTAGTAAAATTCTTTATGACATCAAAGGGATCGAATTGTCTCCCTGAAAATTTAAATAGTCATAGACTCAGCATGTTTTCTACTTCTTGGAATGCATGACCTAAATCAAATAGTGAAAAGGCCCCACAGGCCACAGGAAATTGCGGCCAGACGGCGTTCTTCTTGTCTTTCAACTCTTTACTCATTCCTCCTACCCCACAGGTTTGGTAGGCAATTTCTCGAGACAATAACTTATCAGGAACATATAAGGGTAGCACATGAGGGGAAACAATGCTTCCAAATACTCTGACATAAGTGAAAAAATCTTCCCTAAACCATCTTTCGACAGGGAGAATATCAACTTCTGCTTCGGGGGAAAATCTTGAGGCTTCCTTATTATACAACATTATGTGAAGAGGTAACATAACTCCATGACAAATTCTGTAAAAATACGGGATAAACTTAGAATCCCGCAATTCCTTATGGTAAATGTGAATGGGCAAGGGATTTTGTATAGTCCACTTCCAACCCATTAAAGGAAATCTGGAAACAGAACAGATTGCATCCATAACATAAGCAACTAAAATGAAAGGAGGATAAATCCTCTGAGAGGGAGTTCTTTTAGACCAGTAGTTCCAAATAGCCGAGGCTAAATTATCAGACAATATTTGGGCCCAATCCATAATAGTGACGTTAGTGGCCGCATCTAATAGGGGTAGCCACTCGGATGAAAACTTGTTGATGTCAGGCCTTCCAAATAGCCTACATAGCATAGCAGCAAAACAATACGGGGAGGAGAGGGAACCAGTACTGTATATACCATGTTTGTCCTTCTTCAATGGCTCTTCCCTTGCCGACCAGTGCTTGGTGCACTCCGACAGATCTTCGTTTTCTTTGGCGAACTTCTCCATGAACTATGTGTTGTAGCTTGCCTGCGGCTCTGGTAAATGATACATAAGCCTTAAATCCTGCAGGGTAAATGACCCAATGAGCTCTTGGCTCTGAGACTTGAATTGTCTGTCTGTTATATCAGCACTCTCCAATACCCACTTGACCATGTCTGTATATGGAAGTATCTTAGGCCTTGCTGCTATTCGGTGCAGCAATGAACATGCAATTTCAGTAATTGATGCTTCAGACGACCTGCATGAGTCTGCTGTCCCTTTAACTTCCATAACTCTAGGGTTTTATTCTTCGAGCAAACTGTACATGCCTTCCCAAGTGGATATGTTGGCATCTCTGGTACAGGTGGTGTCTGTGAATAAAGGCGTCATCTCTTTGTCCTTAGCAACCGGAGATTTTCCCTTCTTTCCCATTACGTTTTGCACACTTCTGTGTATATTATTCTGCTTACCGCTCCTGCAAGTTTACAAGTAAGCAAAGAATAATGGTAAGAGACAAGGTGATGGGAAAGCTCTTAATTCCGAAATCATATAAAATATATCACCCTATGTGAAAAAAACCTTTCGATCATATCTAAATCTTATCTCATAAATGACCATCAATAAACCACTAAGTTGACATTAATGCCCATAACTCGGTATCAGATTACGAGAAATATTTCATTGAACAATGAGCGTTGTCGATCTGCGTTAAAGCGATTTGCTTCGTAATATCGCAGATTACGATATCGGTAATCCTTTTTGTTAACAATCATTTATTTCTTTATGTGACTGCAAGATGCGATTTGTGAGATGCTTTATCGCATATCGCAGGATCGGGATGTTTTATATTAGGTGATACTTGCGGCATATGAAATTTGCGATGTGCGAAAGTCTTTAAGGCGTGCAATCCGCGTTTTCGCAATTTCGAAAGTTTTCTTATATGATGTCCTCCATTACCTTTTGCGATGTGATGTTTGATTGTTAAGAGAATGATTTTATTTGAAACTTATTATAAAACTTAAGTTTTTGGGTTTTGCGGGTGTTTTTCTAAGTCTTTGATAGTGTGTTTTATTCAAAAGGAAATATAAGTGCTAATTTTTTTATTTTTAGAAGGGTCTCCATTTATTTAGTTTTATTACTAATACTAAATAAAAGGGAGGGTTGTTGCTGGCCACAACAATTGGCAATTCACTAGGAAGAGCCAATTATCTCTGATTATCTTTTGATTTTTCTAAAACTTCCAAAATAGAAAAGTCTTCTGGAAAATCAAAATTTAATATAGAAATATAAACTGCACCATGCTCTTAGCCTTTAATGGTAGTTTGTTTCTTCCGTGCTAATTCTGATCATTTTCTTCCCAAAGCTAGTCATTGTACTTACATTAGCCACTACTTAGTTTATAAAGTTAAAAACAAAGACTTCTCTGTAGATCAGTTTTAAGTGTGCTCATTTGTCATAGGTAGAGCCTTTGCTGCCAACAGGCGTTCATAGCTTGGACAAGGTTACTTGTTACCCAAATGATCTTGTATCCTACTTGGAGAAATATACAATTTTCAAAGATAAATCCATATCCACACTTATTGCTTTTGTTTTCTTTTAATTCTTAAAGAGCAATGTCTTGGTTTGGTAGCCAAATTATGACAGTGCCATTCACTTGATTTATAACTTTGCTGAACAAACTAGCTCATGATGAGACCCCTTGTCTTTTGATTGCAACAATCTTGAGTCATTGCCCTATTTTTGTATGTAGTTTTGGCAATGTCAACAATTTATAATATCTATGATCATGATAAGTCGGCTCATGATGAGACCTCTTATTCTTTAATTCTATAGTGTATCATTGGATTACTCCTTGAAACGCGTAATTCCCTAGGTGGGGAGGAAGTCATTGGTTCCTTAAGAATAGCTCTAGACGACAATTATAGAGCTTTTTGGAGACAATTTTTCTACACATAACCTTTTTTTTGCTATTGGTGCTTTTCATGATTGCTATAAAACAAATTCACACTATAGGTTATTTTTTTATCAAAATTCGTAAGGCTGAAACTAGTAAAATTTTCAAGCTTGTAGCATTTGACTGTATGATTCAATAATAAGGATCGATTTTCCAAATCAGTTCTATTTATACAAGTGAAAAACAAAATTTTAAAAGAAACACTAATCTTTTTCGTGAATTCCAAAGGTAACCATTTACAACCTGTTTTATTATCAAAATAAAGCTATAAATAATAATTTACAAAAATAGAAGAGGTCATCTTCTATGGAAAGTATTTTTTAAGGATTTGCCCATTAACAGGTAAAGATTCTCTTTTCCCTGTTAAATCTTGCAACATGAAAGTCGATGGAATTATAATTTCAACAATTTGGAATGGTCCAAGCCACATTCGTTGGAATTTAGAATGTTTTCCTTTTTTCTCGTGAGCCTTATCCCATTTCAATACTAAATCTCCAATTTGAAAATCCTTCCTAGATACCATGTTTGAATTGAAGGAAGCCTTTATTAATGCTTGATGATGAGCGTGTGTGATTTTAGCCTGTTCTCATTGCTCTTCTAGCTTAAGGATCTGCAGTTGTGTTAGTTGTAAAGATGAAGTTGGTGTTTCGTCAATAAATTGAACTAAGGCCAAAGAAGGAATTTCTAGATGAGTTGGTAGAACTACTTATTTCCCATAAACTAAATTAAAGGGAGAAGTGCTAGTGGAAGCCTTTTGAGTTATTCAGTTTGCCCAAAGAGCATACATCAAAGATTTGTGCCAATTTTTATGATTCTGATCAATGGTTCGCTTAATGATTCTGATTAAGTTTTTTATTCGTTGATTCGGCCAAATCGTTCCCTTGTGGGTAACAATTGGCAGAATATTTAAGCTTAAAACCTCTTTTAAGTGCAAATTCAATCATAACATTGCCGGAAAAATATGATGCATTTTCAAACATTAAAGTAGAGGGTAAACTAAACCTAGTAATTATAAACTGATCTATGAAATCAATGATATGTTCAGCGTTAGTTGTCTTGAGAGGAATTGCTTCTACGCATTTAGTAAAATAATCTATAGCTGTAAGGATATACCTATGTTGTTTAGAAGAGTGAGAAACGATTTCACCTATTATATCCAATCCCCATTGATTAAATGGTTGATCGATATTGACTGGTTGTAATGGCAACGATGGTTTCTTCTGTCTTCCAGCAACAATTTGACAAACCTTACATTTCCTTACATAGCTATGCACATCTTTAAATAGTGTAGGCCAATAGTATCCTGCATGCAAAATTTTATGTGATGTAGCATCTCCCGCATAATGTCCACCTACTGGTCCATCATGGAGTTCCTGCAACACCTTTTCAGCTTTAGATTTCTCAAGGCATTGTAGAAGAACAGAATCATAATTCATCCTAAAAAGCACATCGTTTACAAGTTGATACTGCTTGGTTTTCAATCTCAGGGCTCTTTTCTTTGTATAATTCAGATTTGAAGGAGCATATCCAATTTTTAGATAAAATATGATATCATCATATATCAATTCAATATATTTTAGGCTTATCTCATACAACTGTACCTCTTGATTTGGGGATGGTATTTCATAAATAAGCGATGCTCTAGCCAACATCTTGCAAAAGCCTTGACCTTTTATAATATTTGTTGGCTTGATCTTAGCGTCGTATTCTTGTAGGGAAGTGACCCAATTTACTCTCTTTTCACCCACGTCTTTCTATACTAAGAGATTTCTTACTGCTAGAAACGATATTAGGATTTTTGTATGGGTTTTAAGAAGAAAGGGTCTAAAATGTTTGATCGCTTTGAAAACAACATAACGTCAGAATAATTTAATTCAGCCCCTTGCAAATTTGAACTAAAGAAGGCAATTGGGGCTTCCACCTTGTCTTGATTGGCTTGAGTGAGTATCACATCATATGACTTTTCAGAGGCAAATGTATACAAAATAAAAGGATCAGAAAAATTTGGAGTTGCTAGGGATGGGGCATCAACAATCGCTTGCTTAATCAACTTGAATGCTTCATACTCTGCTAGGCCCCATTTGAAGAGTGAATTCTTCTTGATCATTGCTTGTAATGGTGACACAATCCTTGAGAAGTCTGGAACAAATATTTTAACAAAATTAATGTGGCCAGGGAAGGATTGCATGGCTTTCTTATTATGTAGTAAGGATATTTCGAAAATCTCCTTGATTTAATCAGGATCAATATGGATTCCAGATTTTGACACCATAAATCCAAGAATTTTTCCTTCACTTAATGCAAAAAAGGAATTTTTTGGATTAAGTGAAATCCCATTCCTTTGACAACATTAGAATATCTTCTTTAAGTCTTTGAGGTGATTACCACGTTTTTTAGAATATGTTGTTATGTCATCCAAGTAAATCACCACTGATTTGTTTACTAATCCCTTAAATGTGATATCTATGGCCCTTTCAAATGTGGCGCCAGCGTTAATCAGCCCAATAGGCATCTTTTGATATGCATAAGTAGTCCATTTGGTTTTGAACGTGGTTTTTAGTTGATCTTCAGGATGGACCAAAACCTGGTTGTAGCCGGAGAAACTATCTAAAAAGGACATTAATTCTGATCCTGCAACCGCTTGCAATATTTGTTCCATAGGAGGCAGGGGAAAATTATCCTTTTGGAAGGCTTTGTTAAGATTTCGAAAGTCAATACAAATTCTAATATCTCTGTTTTTCTTTCTAATTGGAACCAAGTTCGAAACCCATCTAAAATGTCGAACGGGAAAAATAATTTTGGCTTTCAATAATTTATTGAGATAAGGTTTAATTTGACTTTCCATATTAGGATGGATCTTCCTCAGCTTTTGCTGGACAGGTTTTTCATCAACTATCATTGGGATAGTATGTTGAATGATTGAAGTGTCGTAATTTTTAAGGCCATCGTAATTCCAGGCAAAGACACTTTTATACTGTTTCAGAAGCCGAACAAAGGCTAATTTTTCTTCCGGGGCTAGGCCAAGACCTAGGTTGATATTCTATGGCTTGGTATCCGTTCCTAAATTTACTAATTCATAGTTCAGAGTTGATCTCTGGATTTTTGAATTGGTAGACCTTTTAAATCGGTCTTTCAAATCATATAGGTCTTCCAACTTGACTACATATTTTGGTATAGCATTATTAGTGCTCTCTTGTTGTAACTGCTTGTCACGTTGGTCCTCATAAATTATTTGATTAGTATAAGATCCTTCTGATGTTATGAAACTTACAATATCAGAGTCATCATTAAAAATTCTCCATTTTGTAAAATTATCAGGGATGGAGGGCTTAAAGATCAATTCGATTGAGAATCTGTTTGGGTTATAGTCTTCTAAGGGAATGAGCTTGGAAGCTACATTAGCTAGGAGGTCAGAGCTAGAATTTTGGAGTCTGGGAATGGATGAAATATTGAATGCTATAAAATGTTCAGTCAAATCTTGCACTAAAGATTGATAATGCTTTAAATGATTTGATAGACAATGTATAGTATTTTGTACCTGTTTAATAATAATTTTAGAGTCTCCAAAGGCTTGTAGATACTTGATATCTAACCCGATTTCCTTGTACAGTCCTTTCACTAAAGCTTCGTATTTTGTAGCGTTGTTTATGCAATCGAACTCAAGTCTACAAGTTAGCATAGTTTTATTCCCTTTTGGACTAACTAATACACATCCTGTTCTTGCTCCATCATTAGACTTAGATCCGTAAAAAAAAGCATTCCAAAATAAAGAGTTATTTATAGCACTATCTACAAAATTAATGCATTTAGAACTATCTATTTGAAATTTTTTTCTACTTGCGACAAAACAAAATGTTCTAAATAAGGCGAAGTATAAGCATTAAAATTTCCTAAGAAAGAGCCAACAGAAGAGTTGCCAATTATATTGTTGTTGTATGCTACAGGTTCATTTTCTCCTTCCAATTCCATAACTATGTATTTTTGGTGTCTTTCTCACTCAACCTTTATCTGATTTGGTTTACCATTGTAAGGGAGCCACATGTGTGACCAGTTGGTCTCAAAGTATCCATGAAGCTTTTCAGACCAATCCCTACTAAGAATTAAACCATAAAATTCAGGAATGTCTGCAACTAGAATATCAATGACTTGACATACCTTTGGATTAGATGACAGCCTTATGGTAACTTGATTTAGTTCACCAATTACTTCAACCTGCGATCGGTCCAGTTGAACTATGCATACTGCAGATTTTTGAGGTTAGATGTTTAAATTTGCACATATTGTTTTATGTAAGATATTAGATGAAGCTCCTGAATCTACCAAACAATTATGCAAGTTTTAATTGAAAATTTCGTAAGTAAGAAGGAATGGGGGAGTATGGGATTTTGACCTACCTCCAATTAAAACAATATCATTTGGGTCAACTATATTTGCTATATTAGTTGGGGGTCTTCCCATCTCATGAGAAGCTTGCGAGATTACAACGGAAAGAAGAGGTGCAACGGGTATTGCATGTAACTCTTTCAAAAGTAGTTTCTGTTGATGTTTCAATTTGCTCAATTCATGAAAAGTAATGTTAGCCCTAGTCTTCTTCATGTCTTCAATGATATTATACTCCATTTCATCAGAAATAATTAGTTTTTTAGATGGAGTTGATGAATCGGATTGGACTGGGCTTCTTTGAGTCGCTTTTGGTGATGATTTCTTACCTACGACTTTATCCTTGGATACCGAGCTTGCGCTCTTCTTTTTAGAACTAGGTTGTGGAGGATCGAGTTGATTTCTACTTCTGGTATTGACTGGTGATGTCTCTTGATCCTCTTCGTCTGGAAGAATGAAGTCCCATATTCCCTGTAACTCTACAACTTCATCTTCATCAGTAGGTTCTTCGTTAGAAACTTTCTCTTCTTCTCCTTCAAATTCTGCATTTGTTATAGCATTAGGAGGTTTTGAATCTGTTAAAGGATTTTTTCTATAAGGCTTGTAGGATTTCTTAGAAGAAGTCTCTGCTACTTTTCTTTTAATGTCAACCATTTCGTTAGACATGGTTTTTATGACTTTCTGCAATCCTTATAAATCAAATGGGTCTTTTGATTTCTTTTTCTTAGTATCATCTATAAAAGTAACCTTCTTAGATTTTCTTTCATCGACTGCGTTTTTCTTTTCTAAAGCTAAGATGCGTTTTTCTACCGCTATCGCTTCCTTCATGTTTTCGGCCAATGTTGTCTTGGCAACCCTATCAACGAAGATCGCTATGTTCGATGGTAAAGTAGATATGTACCATTCACTTCGAACTTCTTTGCTAGGCTTGGAAGCGGTCAGAATTTTATTCAAAAGCTTGTTGAAACGTGAGTTAAAATCTTTGATAGGTTCTCTTGATTCAGTCTTTAGATTCAATCGATCATTGATCAGTGTTGTCGAAGATCTATCATCGCCAAACTTAGTCAAGAATTGCTCTTGGAAAATGTCCCAACTAGTAATGGACCCTGATGGTAATGACAAATACCAGGATCCGGCTTAGGCCTGTAAAGTATAAGGAAAAAGTCTAACAACAACATCTTCATTTGTAACTCGATTTAAATTTATTGATAACATAAAGTTGTTTATGTGTTCTTCTGCTAGCATGCCTGCTTCAGGATTAAACTTGGGCAACCATTTTTCAGGATGGGCCGGTAATTGATTCAAGGGCGCAGGCATTGAGACTGCCCTTGGATTATTCCATGGGTTTTGAGCCATCGTTGAACTACTAACAGAGGAAAGCGCAGACAGAGTTCCTTGTGGTAGGGATGAGGATGTTAAAGTTCCAGTACTCTGATGGACAACAACTTGAATCAGAGGGTGGATGGTTGACTTTGCAATGGGGAAGTTGGAATCGATGTTGATGATGAAAGAGTCTCACTATCAGACCCTTGAGGTGACTTCCTTGCTCTTTTCCTTTTAGGTAGAGGTAATTCAGTTGGTTCAATACCAAACTTTTCACTCTATAATCTGGTAAGAGGATGAGAAGGATTGTATTTCAAAGTCACACTACCTTGAGATATTTCAGACTTTTGTGGTGATATGGAAAATCCTTGAAGCTTATGGATCAAAGACTCAACTTCAAGAGGTTCGATAGTAGATTTCTTTGAAATGTTTGGGTTTTTGGAAGTGGTTGTTGTTTTCTCTACTTCTCGCTTAGGATTTAAATATCTAGAATGCGATGGAGAAGTCGGGGGAGATGTTGATGGCAATTTACTCTCAGAATGGTATTTAGATTTAGATTTACTAGCCATTCACAGTTCGGGCCCTCCTTCTAGCGCCAAATATATTGAAGCCCCAAAAATCGTGTCTATAACAAGGGGGGTACCCACCTGGACCAGACCTTGAAAGAAGCTCCTTTTCTGTTTGGGATGGTGGGTCCGACTGGGGAGAATGGGTCTAGTTTCCTAATTTGTGTGTGATGATAAGAATTGATGTTTCCCTTTCTAAAGATTTCTAAGTAAAATGATTTTAATCTAAGTCTAATTTAAAACATGCAATTTTATTCTAATGAACGAAAATATGTAATTCTATGACTAACCTGGGATTTAACTTTTCACTTATGCGATCTAAAATAGTTTCTAACAACAATTGGTAATAAATATCATTCAATCGCTACTAGAAAAGAATTCATTAAAAATGAATTGTTTCGTATAAGAAATTAGTCGAAACAATTGTGAGAAGCATATCGCATAATAAGTCATTCATATATTAAAGCATAAATAGAATAGTCACCACCGTACAAAAGTGCCAAATGATAATTCAAACATTCAAGCTTTCATAGAACATAAAATATTACTTTGACACATAAGCAGAAATCATTAAGAGATAAAAGTACCATTGATAACAAGTTCTACTCATGAGCTTTAGCAATATAGATTTATCTCTTCCTAATTCAATATCTACTAAGAGTATAGAAATGCATTTCAATAGCATACATTAAACACAGATATCAATAAATCTCGTTCCATTCATTCATCAAAACTTCCTCCGAGGGTGCAAAAGTGCATGTTCTGAGGAAACGTTTTTGAAAAATTTCAGGACCCCTCTCTAAATGCATGAGAGGGGTTAAAATACTACTAACTAAATTCTAAAAATAGTTTATTACAAAAATATAGGAGGAGGTTTAAATGACCGTCCTCATCTAAGGAAAAAATAAATAAAAAATAAAACTAAAACTGTATTTGGAAATTAACTATCTATGCATCTATTTTCTGAGATCGCAAGCATTCAACATCGGTTTGAGGAGCGTTGGTTGGCCGACCTTCAATTTTAGTTGTCGTGCGAAAAGAAAATCGGCAAGTACTAGCGCTATCTTCTTGGCAAAATTTGTAAGGCACTTGAGAGTCATGTATTAGCTGTGCGGTTTAACCAAGTACTGCCAGTAAGTGTCCCAATTCAACTTGGTTAACTTCTTTATGGACTCTTCCTTTTCCTCAACCTTCTGTTTCCAGCTTGTCTGCAGTTGTTGTGCCTTTGGGAGAAATCCCGGAGCAATTTCTGATATCAGGTTTGCTTTATGAAAATTTTCATTGAGACAGTCAATGACATTGTTCGCCGCTGTTGCTGCTTCTTCCAATGCCTGTTCTCCCTTTTTAATCTGTGCATCCCACTTATGTAACAACATTTCTTTGTGGGCTTCATTGATTTTGAGCAAGCCTGCTTTCTTTCCTTCCCTCAATTCCTGCCAAATCAAATAATTAGAAATTCTCTTATCAATTAAATCATAATCAAGTTGCAAATCCATGACTTGACTTGTAATTTTATCGGTCATCTCGCAATGGGAACTCCTTTGCGATATTCTTTGGCATAGTGCCTCTTGTTGTTGCAAGATTTGGTCATTCAAGGCAAGGGCTTCTGAGACAAACTCTGTGATTTTTGGGTCATCTCTATGCATTTCTAGCATAACCTGTAATTGATGTTCTTTTTCAGCCAAATTTTTCTGATACCTCAGCTGAATCTGTTGAAAATCCTATTGTAATTTTTCTAATTTTTCCTCTGCTTCTCGGTTAGCACTGGCCTACTATAGCTATTGCTGCAAAACTTGGATTTGGTCCTCTCTATCCTTAAGTAATAACTGTACCTCAGACGCTTTATCAATAGTGGTAGAAGCATAGGCTCCTGCGATCTGAGATAACTTAGTCAAATTTTTAGTAGGGTCAGTATTAGTGTCTCGCCAAAGGACATCTAGCTTCTTTACCGTAGGTGAGATATGTTGTCCAATTTATTCTATTTCTTTCTTTGTCTTCTTACCATTGCCTTGTGCTGTAGACTATAAAATACATCTAGAGGAGGAATCTCCTCTATCTTCAACATGATTTTAGATGATGGTGTTATGGGAATATGCTCCATTTCTAGAGCATTGCTGACTGTTTCAATGATCATATCTGTCATTGTTTGCACTTTACTTTCAGGTGTCTTCGTGTTCTGCTCCTTAGTATTAATCAATTCATTAAATGTTTCCCAGTCTTTGTCCAGCTCAGTTCTCACTAGCTTTGGTGGCTAGATGAGGGGAGGGGGAACCTTCACATGTGGTGTCGTCAAAACCTATTGCTCTAGGTGCTCTTTAGATTGGGTAGTATCTCTGACTGACCCTTCACTTTTATTATGGTCATTCTCAGACCGTTTAGAGCATTCTGGTGACTCTTTCCCAGACTTAGACCTGGACTTGTCTGTACTCGAGCTTCCACTTAGACTGACGCTGGGATTTGGCTCTCTTAGAAGGTGGGGGAGAAACTCCAGTATCATCTGGTTGTTGATTTGATTGTTAAGGAATTACGGTGTTTTGAACGACAAAGGTCGAGAATAGCCATACTGGCAAGCCAATTGTCAGTCCTGGAAGGGACAAGGTAGCCATATAAGGAGCACTAATATCTCCCCAAGAAGAGAAAGGACTAGGATTCCCCCCAAGGGGAAATCCTTGATTGGCGGACTCCATTATCTCAACCTAAGACCAACGAGGGAACAATGATGCTATTCCGAATTAAATAAATTTTATGCCACTTTGACACAACTTGCTTTTTCAATTTTTAAGAGTTGAGAAAAAACTAAAGATGACTCTAGTCGCCTTTGAATTTTAATGAGCCTGAAGTGACAAGTGCTCAGATGGACCTTTTCTTTTAAGGAGTCGAAAAGGAACAAAAGTGACTACTCTGAAAATCTAGACAAAGGGATTACCAAACCAATCGCAAAACTGCAATATACACCTCGATAGTAAATTATAGAGAAATTACCGAGGACTTTACGTACGACAGTCAATCTTCCCGAATGTTGTGTTCAATGCATTGCAATCGATAGGGCAGCAGACATGGCTCCCTTAGGATAAAGGATATCAGCCTATTGTGGTCTCCTAATATATACTCGACGATACGTGGGAGCACAAGTCTATACTGGCACTTGTCGTATCAAAGAGGAGGAATCACCCAACCTACGATGAAAACGATAGTTACCAGGCTTTAAGACGTCGGAATACGTCTCTAGCCTAGACTTCTAGATGTTGTGTGTTAGGTTCCAAAGCATTTTTATGTTCATTGAGGTTTATTTTATAGTTGATCTTTCTTAAGAAGTTTGCCTTTCAAGGTTCACCGCATGATGTAGATGTACAATTCCTAAATATGCAATCTAAATGATAAAAAGTCGTTTGTTTTCTTTTAGCAACGAAACTCCTAGCTACTAAGGAAAGAAAAGTATGATTCTTTCAACATAGAGCAGAGGGCGCACACTAAATGCACTTTTCCTAAATCAATTTATACATGCAGTCTAAATGCAAATGCACATGCATGTATTTGTTTTTCCATTTCCTTAATGTGAGGATGCCAAAAAGAAAACTAAGTACAGATCTGAACTACTTTTCCTCAAAGCGACACTTTAGCAATTTCTTTTCAAAAACAAAAGGAAGACTAAGACGACACTTTCACTTTCAAATGGAAAACTGCTTTCGACACTTCAAAGAATTGACAATTCAAATCAAATACAATGGCAAAAGTACAATCGACTATCTAAATTAGGAAGACTTTATGACACTCTTTTTCTTGACTGAAAACGATAGTTGCAACACTTTCGAATCAAACGACGACAGTTCGATTAAGATACTTTTTGCAAAGGATGACTGTAAATGATGAAAAATACATAAAAAAAAACATTCACAATTCCTTATTAATGGAGGTTGAATAATGTAAAGGAAGAAGGCTTCAACAGTGATCTACTGATCATAGGCAGCAAAACTATTGAATAGAGCTGAAAACAATGAAGAAAAAACCAAAATCCAGAGAGAGAAACAGTCTCACTCAATCATCGCACCTGTCCTTAAGGGAAACAGGGATGCATCTCACCTGCAGCACACGGGAGGTGCGATGCATCCAAACTGCCAATGAGAGATAGTGCGATGGTTCGAGGACGAGACTAAGCTTGGTTTTCGCTCAAAGGTTTTAGCTAAATTCAGTGATTTAGGCCGAGCTTATGATGGACAATAAACCCAAAGTATAGGGGTATGATCTAATTAGGTTATTGAGCTACCACCAGGGCATTTAGGATGTTTGCAAGTCAGATGTTCAGTTCATAAACCAACCCGGAGATTGACTGAAGCAGCGTTGATTTACTTTGCAGTTGCATAGTAAAAGCAGTTTGAAGGCTAGTTGGCTTAACTTCAGGCTCCGTATGTAGTTTATAAAGCAAACAACAGGAACAAACAAACAAATTATTCGCTCCCCAGTGGAGTCGCCATTTTGTTTCTGGGAAAACTAGTGTCTATTCATATCTGCTAGTCCCACTAAGACAGGTAGCTATCTTAGAAACAAACAATTCAGTAACTTGTGTTTTCGTTTATGGGAGATAGATGAGAGAGAAGCAGAGAGCACCAACCTTAGTCTTTCGCTTGGCTCCTTGCTTGTTTCCTCTCTCCTTTGATAGAACTTCACCACTCCTTTCTCACTTGTCTCGCTTCAAAGAACACCTGTAGAGGCAAAGCAGCAAAATACCATCAAAGCATAGACATTTTTAACCATAAACAATGTAGAATCAGAAGTAAATTAACCATACAAATGCATACACAAATACAAAATTCAGAAATATACAAGTATATGGAGCAAAACTCAAATAACTTTATTGATAGTAGAAGTAGAAGAGAGGATTACAAGCCAGTTGTCTGATCCACTGCCATCCTCCCAGCATGAAAGCCCTCTTCACCTCATGAAAAGCTAGATCACCCAACAATACAATGTCTCACAGAGAAATCAATAGCACTCCCTTACAAAATACAAAATTCCAGCCTCTGGATCTCTAGGATGAGGGATCCATATATAGATATTTGCAGGGGGTTAAGTTAGTTTCTAGGATTTTTATTAGTGTCATTTCACTGATAGTTCTGGTTCCACTTGGAGATTTCATGATATCTTACTCATCCCTGGGCAAATTCAGAGAGGCAAGTGTCATATGAGTAGTTTCTAGAAGATTCTCTGAGTTTCCACCTAGCAAACCGCTTCTGCCATTTTTCTGCTCTGGCTCATTGCACCCTACAGAAGGGATTTTTAGTATGCATCACACCCCTTGTGTGTAACATGTGAGATGCATCACACCCTCGGCATGGAGCAGTCTGTATGGCCTAGTTTTGACCAGTTCTGAGTAGTTTTTTAGGGATAACTTCTAGGAAATGATGTAATCAGTTGACCTTGATCCTTTAGGGTTTGAAACAACACTTTTAGGGGTTTGAGATCCCTTGGTTTATCGATGTATGTGATTGGGGTTGCAGTGCCCAAATATGTCTATAACAAAGAAGATGGTGGAAAAAACATAAGTCATTCTCGATTGATATGCATGTTGGCTAGTTGAATTGTTTATTAATTAAACAATCAGGTACCACATT
The DNA here is from genome assembly GCA_000404065.3 of Pinus taeda. Classification (NCBI taxonomy): domain Eukaryota; kingdom Viridiplantae; phylum Streptophyta; class Pinopsida; order Pinales; family Pinaceae; genus Pinus; species Pinus taeda. The sequence continues at coordinate 21,105 of APFE031045941.1, forward strand.
AATTGTCAACCTGGGAAAGTCTTTTTATTCCAAAGGCCACTGCGTACTGTTTGTACTTCAATTCTAAAATCATTGAAAGCTGTAGTATACTTAATTCCTGTACTAGGTTATCACAGTGATGATAAAGAAAGAATTGATTAAAATTACAGATCTAAGGAACAAGGAAATGGATACTCTGTTGGCAAAGGATCAGGACCCTATCCTCCAGATGAGGACGTTCAGCACCTGCCCCTGGAATCAGATTGCTAACACACACTACACTCAGATTCACCGGTGAAACACGCTGCACAATTAATAAAACGGAGTGCTAGGAAAACAGAATTGCAAGAGGTAATGCTACAAAGTCCAAAACAGAGTATTTGCAAAAAGAAACTACCACACACTTTCACACTACAACAAAGTAAATGGGTGAATCTTGTGAGGAAGGTGGGCCCATTCCCTCTCACAAGATTCCCCAGAACGCGAAGAATAACTTAAATACTCAAAACGTTCTTCTATTCATCTGTCAAAAATTCGAGTACAGTGAAGTTCAGAATTGCTGATATTTTTACAAAATGCTCTTACAGACTGACTACTTGACTAATGTAGATGTCTCCTCTTTATAGAGGAGACATCTATTACAAAAGATTGTTACGGTTCAATTAGTTGATCCGTTTAATCAAAAATAAGAATTACAGAGAAGTTGTTGCAACAATCTGGCGATATATTCTTTGTTTAGGTTCTAGCTGTTACACAGCTGGTAACTGTTCTTCGACCGTCTTCCTTGGGATACGTACATTCCTTTCGCTGATTCCCCGTGCTATTCTGGTTCTAAGTCCTGGTAACTGTGTTCTTACTTGCCTTGGATAATTGCTTGATTCAGCCACGTCAGCGTTCCTCAGATAGTTGCCGTTGTTATTCCCAGCTGATGCAAAATACCCGCTTTAGGTGATTTCTATTGCTGACTATATCAACTGCGTAGTTGCTGCTTCTGGTGTTGCAGCAACTGCGTAGTTGCTGTTTTTGGTGTTACAGCAACTGTAGGTTATAATTCCTGCGGGCTTAAGACAATTACTTAGCAATTTAGTTAGCTTTCCCAAGATAAATACAAAGGTACTTACGAATATGCAGTGAACAATTAAACATATAGATATGCGGGA
>APFE031045947.1:6878-54347 GCA_000404065.3 Pinus taeda
GCCCGCAGGAAAAAGTGAGAGAAAGTGCGGAACCAGAGTTACATTGCTTTTTGATGTCTTTCTCTCATTTCCAAAGCTTGTTTTGAAGAGCTGAGGTCTGAGACTTGCTTAGGAGGCTGGCATAGGTGGTGATAGACCCATACCGATTGAAAATAATCAAGGTGATGATATTTTTGTGTAACAGATAGTTTTGGCATTTGTTGCCAAGAGTCTTCCCAGAATCTAGCTTTATCTCCTGATCGGATCTCCCAAAAACTGTGAGCTTGGATGAAAGCACTATGTTGTTTTGTTGCATTCCAAGTCATCGAACGAGGGGCATCCATGATGATGCAGATGAGATCCTCCTGGGGTCTACCTGGAGCATATTTGACCTTCCAAAGACGAGCCCAAGGGTTGTTTGGTTTAGAGATCCAATTCCACCAGATACGGGCTCCCATGGTATGGTTGCTATGAAGCAGATCTCTCAAACCCAGCCCCCCAACATTTTTTGGTGTGAAAACCTCCGTCCATTTGACAAGGGCCCATTTTCTATTGAGGCCCGAAGATCCACAAAGAAAATTCCTCTGTAAGTTGCGAATTTGCTTCAGAACCCATTTTGGAGCAGCCATGATGGAAAAGAGATAAAGAGGCATATCTTAGTGTACCGATTTGATTAAGATAATTTTGCTAGCCATATTAAGAGAGCGGTATGTTCAAGAGGAGATTCTGGCTTCCAGCTTATCAAGGAGGGCTCTCCAAGAGGCATGCTTGATGACCGAGTCTACTAGGGGAGCCCCAAGATACTTGGAAGGAAGAACATCAATCGAGAAGCCCAATATTCTGGTGATATTGCATTGAGAGATGGAGGGAGTATTGAAAAAGAAAATTTGGGATTTGTCTGAATTAATGGTAGTTCCAAAAGCATCCGAGAAGGTGTTAAGTAGGGATTTGAAGGCTCGGGCTTCTTGAACAGACAGATGGCCAAAAAGCAAGCTGTCATCAATGAATTGTTGATGAGTGATAGGGGAGTTGTCATGCAGAGAGATCCTTTTAATAGAGTCGGAGGAGGCAGCATGATGAATGAGGCAACTAAGGCCTTCTACCATGAGAACGAAAAGGAAGGGGGACAGGAGATCCCCCTGACGGATGCCTCTAGAAGACTGAAATGGAAACGAGGGAGAGCCATTAACAAGGATTGAGAAGATGGAGGATGACAGAAGGATCATGACCCACCGAGTCCAAGGGGCATTGAAACCAAAAGCCAGGAGCATTTGTTTGATATAATTCCAACTTAATTTTTCAAATGCTTTAGATAAGTCTAGTTTGAGAAGCATACTTGGTTTCTTAAGGAGCTTGAGTGAATGAATCACTTCATGCGAGAGGATTATGCTATCCAGGATTTGTCGCCCTTCCACATATCTGGTTTGTTCTTGCGAGATAAGGAGAGGTAGGAGGGGCTTAAGCTTGTTCGCAATGACTTTAGAAATCAGCTCGTATATGACATTGCAGAGCACAATGGGCTTGTATTTGTCCGGAGTGCTTGAATTATTCTCCTTGGGGACAAGAGCAAGGAAGGTTGAGTTCAGTGAAGGAAGAATCCAGTGCATGGAGCGGGATTCCTCCACTAAAGCCCAAACCTCCATCTTGATATGCTCCCAAAATGAGTGGAAGAAGTTGTCCGTGAAGCCATGCGGGCCTGGCGCTTTACCATCTTTGAGTTGAGCTATGGCTTGCTCTACTTCATGAAGAGTGACTGGCTGGAGCATCATCACATTTTGATCCTCAGTAATGAATTTAGGAATAAGTTGTGTGACAGATCGAATAGCATGATCTTGATTGCCTTCAGGTTCCGGTAGAATATTTTGGAAGTACCCTCTGAGCTCTTTTTCAATGTCCTCATGCACCTATAAACGAACTCCATGATTGTTATTGACAAAAGCAATGTTATTATGCATCCTTCATTGAATAGTGGATCTGTGGTAAAACTTTGTGTTTTCTCCCCTTCTTGAAGCCATCTGACCCTAGATTTCTGTCGCCATAAAGTCTCCTCCTGTTGCCCACTCTTGTCCATTTTTGTGAGGAGATTGGCTTCCTTACTGTCATAGTCATCTGTTCTACCTTCAATGATGATTTTCTATCATAGAAGGCTCATTTGAAGCTCTAGCTCTTTCTGCTTGTCGAAGATGTTACCAAACTGAGATTTATTCCAATGTTTGAGTGTGTGCTTGAGATTCCTAATCTTTTGTTGGAATTGAAACATTTTTTAGCCCTTAGGTGGTACATAGGAATGTTGATGACAAGTTCTTTAAAACTGTTGTGGGTGAACCAGAACCATTCGAATTGAAAACGCTGGTTGCAGCGCGAACCTGGATGGGTCCCTTGAAGGAGGATGGGCCAATGATCCGATCCAACAAGAGGCAATATGGAAGAATGGAAGTAACCCCCAAAATGAAGAGCATCATCTGACATGAGAAATCGATCAAGGTGGGAGGAAATGTGCTGCGGCCCTCTGCGTTTGTTGGTCCAGGTGTATGTACCATTGGATGTCTGTACATCCACGAGCTGGTTTCTTAGAATGAAGTCTTTCAAACCTAAGCAATCCCCATCTAGCCTGTGCCTTCCACCATATTTTTCCTTCAAGGAGGTAGTCATGTTAAAATCCCCCCCACAAATCCAGAGAGGGAAATGCCTCAAGGATTTCAGATTTGTTAAAGTAAGGAGCAAATCTAATTTCTTTTGGATTTCTTGCGGGAGATATACATTGGTTAGGTGACCGTGTATGTTGGTACCTACCAGATGGAAGGTCATTTAAATGAAATAGTGTGATGCATGGAAGTCATAGAGAGAAAGAAATTGAGGATCCCAAATGATTGCCAGCCCTCCTGAGGTGCCCGAAGCGTCCACTGTCACTGAGTGGCAGTTTGCCCAAACTTTGGCCACAATGTGTTCAAGTGCTTTGCTATTACATTTAATCTCCTGAAGATAAACAATCGAAGGTTTTTATTACTGTATCATATTTTTAAGCATTCTGTGTTTTTAGGGGCTATTAAGCCCTCTCACATTCCAGGAGATAAGCTTCATGAGGAACTCTGAGGAAGAGCCTTGTAGAACTTTATCAACTTGGGAAATCTGCCCGATTCCACAAGTATTTCACCTATAATAATAGTTATTTGTAAGTCTGTCTTCCTTCCTCTTTTTTTTGTTTCTTTCATAATTTTCCTTCCGTCCCATAGGCTTCCTGCTTGAATGCTCAATGAGTTTCTCTGCTGTGCGCGGGAAAGGATCACTTCCAAATTGTCTATCTGTCGAGGATGAATGTTGCTATATTCTTTTTGATGGCATGCTTCTTCCAGAGCAAGAATGTCCAGCTCCCCCATATCAATGCTTTCAGGTTCTTCATCCATGAGGGTGGGGGCATTCTGATCTGCGATGTCTGGACCAAGAGGGAGGACCAAAGCTTGGGAGCAGTCCACTTCCATGAGCATAGTGGTGGGAACAGAGGGCTTGGTTTGGACCTCAGCAGAAGTGGAGGCAGGAGAGACAGTTGAAGCTGCGTCAGCATTTTGGGGTATGAGAGTAGAGGCAGAAGAGTCAGGATGAGGGTTAGAGGCAGAGGGTTGGGCTTGGTGAACCCCCAAAGGGTCTTGAGAGGCAAGAAATTCAAAGCTGTTGCTAGTGTCAGGATGTTTGGGGGTGGTAGAGATGATGGGGGATTTCTTGGAATGCTTCTTCCTGCAGGAAACCTTGGTGAAGCCTTCCGCATCTTTTCCAGCTTCAGGGGGGGAGGTGTTAGGCTTTTGGGTAGGAAAATCTCTGAACAGGTGGTCATGCTCATGACATTTTCTACAAGGGAATGGAATGTGCTCATAGTCAATAGTCTAAATCCATTCAAAGTCATTATGAAATAAGCTTACCGAGTCCGTAAGAGGCTTAGCAAGGTGCATGTGGACACAGATTCTGGCGTAGGAAGTGTAGCATCTGAGTTTTGTTTCCTCAACAACCTTTATGAATTCTCCCAGACAATTGCCAATGTCCCACAATGTCTCTTCGTCCCAGTATTCCAGAGGTAGGGAATACATGCGAATCCAAACTGGAGCCCAACGGAAGTCTTCCCTATCTGGATGAAATCTTTCAATCTAGTCATGCAGATACAGACCCGTTGAGTTGAACAAGTAAGGGTCTCCTTCAAAGATGTGGGTCTTGTCCTCTAGGCAGTGGAAAATAGCAGTGAAAAATCCTTTGGGGCCAAGATGCAGAGTCACTTGTCCCTTGGGCTTTCATTTGGTCATTATCCATCCTTGCAAAGCCTTCTCAGTTGGCCAGAGTTCGATGAATTTTCCAATGAGGGCGTGATCTTTCATATACTGAATGTGACCATTGATACGGTGACTAGGGAGGTTGATTTTGACCCGATCTGCCGCTTTAGGGATGCATGCGGTAGAGGAAACTTTTGGCTGAGCCTCAGAAGCTGTCTGTTCGATGCTCTCGTTCCTAGGGACATCAGAGCTTGTATTTGCGTCACTTATATTGTTTGTAGTGGGGGTCTAGTCAGAATTTGTCTGCAACCCTGGTGCAAAGCTTCCTGGCAAGTCTAGCGTCGCCGCAGGGCCAGAATTTGGTGGAGGGGGGGTATTACCCACCCCTCCGAAGGGGAAGACATACAAAACCGTCAGTAGAAGAGCTCATAGAATCTGCAACCTCAAGAGAAGAGGATGAGACGCATAGGCATGAAAGGATCCACAAAAAAGGGTTCACAAAAACCCTAGAACCAGAAAGCCGCGCAGAGCTTACCCAACATCCAAAATATGTTTTTCAAAATAATATATTTATTATATTTAATTTAATGTTAATTTAAAAAATAAAACATACCTTAAAAATATATAATAAAAATATTATTTTTCCATTTCTAATGTTCATATCTATGTTACTAATCTCAACTTTATGTATTTATAAGACATAAATAAACTATATTAATCAAATATAAGAGGTCACATAAAAAATTTAGACAATATTACACATTCATAACTTTATGCACACACTAAATATATTACACATTCATAACAAGTGAACTAAAAATTTAGAGAATTCAACTTTGCGGATTCAGGAGGTATATTCCCCATCCATAGCACGATATACAAATTTATTTAATTATATTTTTTACAAATTTATTTTAATTATATTTTTTTTCAATTTAATTATATTAATTTTAATGGAATTTAAATTTTATTTTTGTGTATTTATTTTGTTAAGTTTTACTAGCACAATGTGGGTCTCATTAGCAAGGAAACCCAAGATCAAACCTCACGAGAGGTGGTTATGCCCTGTACTATGGGAGGCGACATGCTAAAAAATCTAGTTAGTTAAGGGTTGGTGTGGCCCAAGCCAGGTGCGACCCCAGGTGACTTTGACAGCATAGATGCCCTTGGGTCGCGGGGACTTTGACAACATAGATGCCCCTGGGTCCCGATGCCTACCCCTGGGTCCCGGAGACTCTGACTGCATAGATGCCCCTGGGTCCCGATGCCCGCCCCTGGGTCCCGGAGACTTTGACAGCATAGATGCCCTTGGGTCCTAGTAGTGTAGATGCCCTTGGGTCCCAACTCCTCAAGGCATAGGTGAAGCCTAGAGGATCATAGAAAACTTGACAAACAAAACAAATATGTGTAATTATTTTAGTTTTTTTTTTATTTAATTATTAATAATTATTGGCTGAATATTAGGGACTTGATTTTCTTGAAATATTTTAGAATATTTTTAATACTATTTACAAATTAAAGGTTAAGATTTATCTTCAAAATAGTTATATCACTTTTTTCCTTTTAATTTAATTGATTAACTAACCAACCTAGATCTATATTAACTCTAGATCAACCAAGCACCAAGATGACTCAAGTCTCTTTTCATTCTAAAAGAAGTTTGCATCTGAAGAGATTTGATTTGATCCCTCTCCAGGTTTGGTAGATATAGAGTTAAGATGAATCTAAGATGGTTTAATTCCCCCCTTTAACTAGGCTATATTCCACATAAATACCATGAATCAGTACCATGAGTTTTCATAAACCTAGAGAGCGTTTCTCTCGATGCAAAAATAATGTCATATAAATAAGCATTATTGGAATGAGTTATGGTTTTCTAGGCACATGGTATAGATAAGTCATGGTTTTGACCCATGGTATTGTAACACGACCTATTTACAATTTAAGAATTTCCATAGTAAAGTGGTGATAATCTCCATGGTTAAAAATATTGATACATGTTTTTTAAATGTATATATCTTTAATATCATATTAATTCTTATATTTGAAAACATTTTCGGCAGAAATCACATTGGTAGATTTAGGCCAACACATTTTGAACCAACCAGTGTGGTTCATCATCAGAACAAAATGAAAAATCAGATCATAGTAGCAAGTTAAATATGGAGTCAGGGACTTGTAATGACTATAGGAAAAATTTTGATTAGATAAGAATATGGGACAAATTATTATTAATTATTAATTAATAATATATAATCAATCAATATAATATATAATTATAAATAACTAACACACACCCAATATATTAAAATATAAAAAACTATCATTATTCAAATAAAAAATAATTAAGTGAAATAAATGTAATAGAATAATATATTATTTGTTATAAACTAAAACAAGAAAATATCTTGGTTAGAACCGTGATTTGTTTAATTAAATTCTATTTTTATTTTACTCAAACTAAAAAATAAAATTATTAATAATTTTATAAATTAAATTAAATTGTATTCTAATATATTTATATTTTATTAATATCTTGGTTATAACCGTGATTTGTTTAATTAAATTCTATTTTTATTTTACTCACTAAAAAATAAAAATTATATAATAATTATAAATTTAAATTTAAATGTATTCTAATAATTTATTATTTTATTATTGATAGATTGTAGTTTTCTTGCTTATAATGTAATTTGCTTAATTAAATTCTATTTTAATTTATATTTGTGTATATTTAATTATTTATTATTTTGTTATTTTATTGATTGTAGTTAAAAAAAACAAATTAATCTCTTATTTTCTTAAGGTTCACTAGACCTTATAAGTTTTTCTCCCCTGAATTTTGTTTATTTGTTCTTTTTTTAACTACCATAGATGAAATAACAAAATAATAAATAATTTAAAACACATACACAACAAATTAAAATAGAATTTATTAAGCAAATTACATTTAACCAAGATAACTACAACCTATGAAGTAACAAAATAATAAATAATTAGAATACATTACATTTAATTTAAATTATTATATATATATGTGAATAAAATAACAATAGAATTTAATTAAACAAATTACTGTTATAACCAAGGTATTTCCCTGTTTTAGTTTATAACTAAATAATATATTTGTTTCTATTACATTTTATTTTATTTGATTTAATTATTATTTTTATTTGAATAATATTTTTTATACTATCTTTAGCCCCAAGAGTTAGCTCAATCGGTCAAATCAAGTGCCTCGCCAATGGGAGGTCACAGGGTCGAATCTCGAAAGCTCTTGGGTTAGGTCAGTAAAATAGGCGAGGGGTGTTGATGCCCTTCGGGTGACATCCACTCAGTGTTAAAAAACCCTGGACGTAGCGGCTACCCATTGACTCGGGTATCCGTGAACTAGTAAGTGAAAAGAAAAAAAATTATATACTATATTTGATTGATTAATTTATTATTAATCAATATAATAATTTGTCCCATTTTCCTATCCAGTCAAAAATAGTCTTTTTTTAGCCAATTTTCCTATAGCCCACTATGATCTAATTTTTCATCTTGTCCTGATGATGAACCACACTAGTTGGTTCGTAAATCTCCCAATGTGATTTCTTCCGAAAATGTTTTCAAATATCAAAATATGGATCATAGAGGTTTGAATTGATATTAATTATTTTTAATCATTAATAACAATAATGCTAAGCCCCAAGGTTTAGCTCAGTTGGTCAAAATCAGTGCCTCGCCATCGGGAGGTCATAGGGTCCATTCTCCCCGAAGCCCTTGAGGTCAGCCCTTCAGGGTCGATCAACCCAGATTTTTCCGTAGACGTAGCGCCCCACGTTGACCATGGTGTCCGTGAACCACAGCAAAAAAAAAACAATAATGCTAGTTTAAAATAAAGTTATAATAGTTAATCTTGATTTTATTTTATTTTATTTTAGTAATGTGAGATGTATTATAAAGTAAATGTTTTGATGTTTATCATATATTGATGCCTATAAGTGTTTACCAACCATTTAATTTGTATGGTTATACTGGCTATATTCATATTTGATTTAAGTTTCAAAATATTTGTCATGCTACCAATTTTTTGACTTTTTAACTTAATAAAACTTTGGTCATTCAAAAAAGGTTCTCTCACTTTTCTTTGAGTATAGAAATAAAATGTTAATAAATTCCTATTAGTCCCTTACTTTCTTAAGGTTCGCTAGACTGTATAGGTCTTAATGGACATTAATCATAATCATTATCGTTATCATGATTCATCATCTGTTGAGAAGTGTAGCAACAAAGTCTCAATTTGACTTTGTCTTTGCCAAATTGAGAAAATTCGAATTTCCACATTAGTAGAGACCTTGGAGGAAATTGACTTGTGTGGCATGGCTCTTGTCACTCAGTTAGCTCAATAAATTTGAGTTAGATGGATTAGAGTTTAGTTAAGCATGTGTGATTGTTAAATTTTAGTAATCAAGGTCAATTATTTCCTATTATGTTCAGTTAAACTAGTTCTAACAGTTAATGGAACTAGTGGAAGGTTAGTTGTGTAGAGGACAATAGTTTAACTCAATGTTCATCCAATTAACTGATCAATCAACTCAAAATAGCTAATGCATGCAAGGAATTCGAGTTCCTTAACTATGGTGGAGATTCCAAGGCAATGTAACAAGCATTTGTAAACTAGTTTGAGTGTATAGGTGTTGCATGTAGTCAAATGATCAATCCTTGGGAATTGCACAATCAATTGGAGGAAAATTCCTGAAAAATTGGGGCTAATTCCTTGGGATTTTTGCAAGGAAATATGGGCTCAAGAGAGGCAGCAATTGACTAATTCTAGGTTAGAGCTTCTCATTGAGAAGTGAGATAGGTTATTCACTCGCAGGTTGTGCTCAAAGTGGAAAAGCAATTGTAATACATTCTTTATTCATCTAATTAATGCAAAGAGGCTTGAAGGATTTTTTCTAGTTGGGTTCCCTTAGAAAAATACTGTGCATGTGTGGTTTTTCTTATTTCATGCTTGTGAATCAATTTTCATAGAGTAGTAGAGTAGAATTGCATCTCTTGATTTAGATTAAAATTTCTCAAGTAATTGAAATTCTATCACCATATTTCTACATGGTATCAGAGTAGGATTCACATTAGAATAGGAATTTCAAAGTTGTTACTTAGGAGGTTTGAATTTGCAGCTTCAATGTAGCAGGATCTCTTCACAGTTGGGAGAATGAACTTCAAAGGGCTCAGATTAGAGTATTCCTTACAAGGTAGCTCGAATTTCATTACATGGAAGGATCACATGGAGGCGATGCTTGATGACAATGGATTGATAGAATATGTCAAGACAGACATTCCAAAAGCAGGATCACCTGATGCCCAAAACCTAGCCCAATGGAAGAAAGATGTAGCTAAGGTGAGGACAATAAGCTTGGAGGGAGTGTGAGACCATATTGTCTCAAATCTCCATTGGAAAGAAACTAATTTTGTAATGTGGAAAGCACTAGCATAACTATTCGAGAATAGAAATGACCATAGAAAACTGGCCCTCAAAGACAAACTTAGAAATATCAAGATGCAAAAGAATGGCACTATTCCGCAGTATCTCACCACATTTACACAAGTTCAGGATGAGATTGGAGGGTTTGGTGTGAATGTTGCAGAATATGACCTGGTGAGCATAGCTCTTCTAGGCCTTTCCAAAATCTAGCATAACTACTAAGACTCGGTGAACGAGAGGGAGAAACTACCGAATTGGGAATGCCTATGGTCCAATTTGGTATAGAAGAGATTAAGCAGAATACCAAAGATGTAACCTCATCCATGGGAGAGGATGAAGAAAATTTTGTATTGGTTGGAAAGGGAAATAAGGGGGCAACAAGAAAGACTTGTCCAACATAAAATGCTTCAGTTGTCATGAATTCAGGCACTATGCTGCAAAGTGTCCAAATAAAAAATATGGAAACAAGAGATTAGGAGGAGAAAAAGTTGAAGCTTTGGCTTCAAAGTTTGAGCTTGACTTCACCCTTATCACATGCATGGGAAACACTGTGATGGGAAGTGTGTGGTACTTGGATTCAGGTGCTTCGTTCCACATGACAGGGTGTAGGGATTTTTTCAGTGACCTGGAGGAGAAAGATCTCCAGATTCATATTGAGCTTGGGGACAATGGATACAATGCTATATGGATTGGTATAATAACCTTTAAGAGGGATCCAGATCCCATCTTTGCCTCAAAGATGCCATGCTTATACCAAGCCTAAAGATGAATCTCATCTATGTAGCAGTTTTGGAAAACCATGGTTGTGATGTGATCTTTAGCAAAGGGAAAGCATTCCTGAGACACATAGCCACTAGACAGATGAAGAAGATCAAGGTTCGTGTGATGAACGTGTATAAACTTATGTGGAATATTGTTCTGCATTAAGTAATTAGGCAAAGAAAGTACAAAGTTGCGATGTAAGTGAGATTTAGCATAGGAGATTGGGTCATTTGCACCATGGTGCCGTAAAAATTATGCAACAGATAACCACTGGCCTACCTAAAGGAGCACTTGAGCAGCAAAATGTCTGCAATGGTTTTAGCTCAGGGAAATATGTAAAATACACATTTCATGATCGAGACAACAAAGCACATGTGGTCTTGGAAAGAGTCCACTTTGATGTTTGTGGACCTTTCTTTACAGTCTCCACTTATAGACATACATATTTTGTTATTTTTATTGATGATTTCTCAAGGAAGTGCTCGATAATTTTCATGCAGAAGAAGGATGATACATTCTCAAAGTTTGTAGAATTCAAGGCATTATTTTAGAAAGAGATCGACAAGAAGGTGAAGGCTATTAGGAGTGACAATGGAGGTGATTATTTTTTGAATGAATTCAAGGATTTATGCGCGAAAGAAGGCATTCACAGAGAGATGATGACAATCAACAACCCACAACAAAATGGGGTAGTTGAGAGAAATAACTGTAGCATTATTGGAGCTGCAAGAGCTATGCTACATGACCAAGGCCTACCGTTGCATTTATGGGTAGAGGCATGTAACCATCAATCTACTTGGAGAACTAGAGTCCTCATCAAATTCTTGGTATGATTACACCGGAGGAGGATTTCTTGGGGAGAAAGTTGGATGTGTCTCACTTCAGAATTTTTGGAGCCTCTGCTTATTAACATGTCTCCAAAGATTTCAGGAAGAAGCTTGAACCAAAAATAGAGTTAGGAGTTTTTGTGGGTTACAATGAAACTCCACACAATTACCATGTGTACTCACCTTCCCTCAGAATGAAAGTTGTGCAAATGGATGTAAAGCTTGATGAGGAGAAAGTGATGCAGTGCTCTTTTGGGAGGGAGATTCATATCCCACTAGAAGAGGATATTTTAGCTCCAAAGGAGGAGCCTCTGGAGGAGTCTAGGGAAGTTGTGGAGTAGTCACAAATGGAGGATCAAATAGGAGGAAAAGTGGATACATATACTCAATAAAAACCATATAGAGAAGGTAGAAAAATAACCAAGGAAGTTGATATATTGGTTCAGAATGCAAGGGTGAAAGCGGGCGCTCCTTCAAATTTGTGCAGGAAAAGGAAGTCACCTGAGAGGTACACTGGGTAAATGGCTCTAATGACTCATCTTGTAGAGACTGAACCATCCTCTTTTGAGGAAGCAATAGTGCAACCTATTTGGGTTGATGCAATGGTGGCAAAATACAAATCCATCATGAAGAACAATGTTTGGGAAGTGGTCCCAAGAACGAAAAATAAATTACTTGCGGGTTCGAGATGGATCTTTAAGGTTAAGCATGTAGTAGACAGAAGCATAGAGAAGTATAAGGCCAAATTTGTGGCCAAAGGATTGTCTCAAGTTGAGGGAATTGACTATGAGGAAACCTTTGCTCCTGTAGCAAGGTATTCATCCATTAGATCAATTCTTGCATTGGTTGCACAAATGGGGTGGAAGATCCACCAGATGGATGTAAAAATAACATTTCTCAATGGTGTTATTGAAGAGGAAGAGTAAATAGAGCAACCAGAAGGCTTTGAGAAATTTTATCATGGGTCTCATTTGTGCAGACTCAATCAAGTGTTGTACGGTCTCAAAAAGGCACCCCGAGCTTGGTACACTAGGATCGAAAATTATCTCACTAGTTTTGGCTTCACCAAAAGTGAAGCAGATGGGAACCTCTATCACATTTTGGTAGAAGGTAAATATTTTTTTTTTTTTTTTTTTTATATATGTTGATGAGATAATATTAAGAGGTGATTAGCAGTTGATCAACTCTTTCAAGGAGGACCTTGTAAGGGAATTTGAGATGAAGGACATGGGTCTCATGCACTACTTCCCTGGGCTAGAAGTATGGCAAGGTGATGGGGAATTGTTTGTGTCTCAAAGAAAGTATGCCAACAAGATATTGCAGAGATTTCACATGTTGATCTGTAAGCCCATGGAGACACCTCTAGTGACCAACTGGAGGAAGGATAATGACACTTCAGGTTAAGAGTTTGACGTTGCCATTTACTGGCTGCTAGTGGGTTCACTGATGTATCTTGTGAACACACGACTAGATATGTGATATGCAGTCAACCAACTAAGTCAAGGTATGGTTAGGCCGACCAAATTGTATTGGAAGGTAGTTAAGCATGTTTTACGGTACCTAAGAGGCACTACCTAGTATGGATTATGGTACAAATAGATTAAGGGAGTGAAGCTGTGTGACTTTGCAGATGAAGATTGGGCAGGGATTCCACCCGATCGAAAGAGTATATAAGGTCAAATTTTCAGTGTTGGGTCCACATCGGTTCCCTAGTACAACAAGAAGCAGAGATCTATGGTGCTCAACTTGGTAGAATCATAATACATGGCAGCAAGTCAAACAACATGTGAGGTGATCTAGATCAAAAAGATACTTGTGGGACTATTTGGTCAGATGATGGATCCAACTGTGATCTACTGTGATAATGATGCAGGATCATCTAGAACATTTCCATTTGTAAATATGGAATAAAATGGGGATAGATTTTCTATGTTTTTTTTAGTTAAAATTAGGATAAAAAGTAGGGAATAAAGCTTCCAGCTTTAAGTCATTGTGTAAAAAAGGAAAAATCTTGCTTTTCCTAGGAGATAAGGTCTTATCTACATATCCATTATCATTATAAGAAAAGGTAGCAGCTGAGCTCTCAGCAGAGGGAGTAGAGTGTGAGGTCTCTGGTTGGAAGCCTTCGGGCAAATTGTAAAGGCCATGAACTTTGAAGATTTGGCCATGGAAAAAGTTTGTAAATAATTGTTTGATTTTAAATCAGATATATATATAGATTGAATGATTTGTGAACTTGTTCTGTTAATCTGCCATTTCCATGATTGAGGAAGATGCATTCTGTGTATGGATAGCCACTGATGTCATGATTATGTAACCTGTGTAATGATTATATGAATTATGGAGAGAGACTGTAATTAATCGTGGTTCAACCTGTGTATTGGAAGAATCGCAAGAGCTGTGCGTTACAATTTATGTGGACAGCGTATTAAAGGAGAGCGGACAGTATAATTTATAGAATCTCTGTTGGAGCAGTGACATGCGCGGTTTTGAGGCTCAACGCTATAAGGCATTAAAGCATCCGATACCATAAGGTTCTGAGTTTAAAGCGCTTTCCATGTATGTGGCCGCGGGGTTTAACTTCTGTTGATGAATAATTATTGATCAAACGGATTGCAGAAGCGGAGGCGCCATATTAATGGTGAGTTTTATAATTCACTGTTATCACATGATTGTGGGCGTAGGTTATAAGAGGCTACCTGTGCGCATATCCATATATATCACAGAGATTCTATAGCGCAGGAGACTATAACGTTCCATTGTAATTGCTGAATATATATTCATACATATATAAACCTGTGATTCATACGGAGGGCGCATCCAACTGCAGGCGATTGTCAAGCGTGAACAAAAGATAAAATTTCATATGTCTTCCGGTTTCAATCTCATATGAAATTGTCGCGGAAATGTTTATGGTTATTTATGAATGTCATTTCCAGCACGAATGTTGCGCATTGATAAGTTTGTAAGTTTGCATAAAAATTATGTATAAGGTTTGGGATAACGTGTGTAACCACCAGTGGTTGTAATAAGGACGGTTTCAAAAGGACTTGATGAGTGCAAGCAGAAAAGGGATCTTCTCAACCTGAAACGAGAACTGAAAATTTGACCTGCAATAGAGTATGATCCTGGTTATTTGCATGCTTAGTTGAGCCCTGCATCAAGTGGTATCAGAGCCGGAGCAGCTCTTTTTGAAGGTTCAAGTGTTTTTGTTAATTGCATGTGATGATTTTCGGACTGATGAATTTTGATTTACAGGAAGAGTGAAGAAATCTCAGCGGGAGGAAGGAGAAGTGAATGTGGCAAAACCTGAAGATTCAACAGAGGTTGAATAAAGTTGCAGATGGGAGAAGCCTACAGGAGCAGTGGAGGATGCTCAAAAGGTTCCAGTAGAGGAACTATGATTACCAAAAGGCCAGATCCAGAGGAAAGGATTGGTGAGGTAAGTGGCAGCAAGAGAGCTTGCTGTGACAGAGGCTTCATGCAACGCATAGCTGAAGAACTTATGGCGATGGAGAAGGCTACTAAAAGTCATAAAGGAGACAAAGGAAAAGGTTCAGAGAAATGCCACAAAGATGAGGTGACTGGTGGAGTTCGAGAAAGAGAGATTGCAGAAATAAAGGCACAGTTACAGGCACTTGAACAACGGTTGCAGGAGCAGGAAAAGCAGCAAGGAAAATGGATCTTTCCACTGAAGGGAAAGAGAGTGATCTGGCGACAATTGCAGAAGAGGTTGAGGCAAATTCTGATTGCCTTGGTGAAAAAGGTGCTTAGAGTTCTTGTGCCAGAGATTAAATTTGAAGATTCCACATGCAGATCTGATCAAAGGGAAGTGCTGAAGGAAGCAGTCAAGACTAAAAAGTCTTGTGGTTTTAAAGCTGATGAGTTGTGTATGTTTGCAGGTGCAGAGGAGGTTTCCATTGATGAAACAGAAAAGGACAAAATCATTGATGATTTCTTGAGTTATTGGGTAAATCTAGATCAGCTGGATAATGTAAAACCATGTATTTTTGTAGCTGACAATTGTGATGTGATGACAGGTTTTACTGAGGAGGATGTGCCATCTTATGAAACTGTTACAGCACAAGAAGAAGTGCTTATGGATGCAGAAGAAGTGAATGAGTCTGAAGCGCAGATAAGGGAGGTAACAGTTGATACTGTTGAACATTTTGTGCAAACTGAGAGTTTATATGCAGGTGATGAGATGGTAACAACAGAAAGCTGGGATTGTGAAAGTATTGAAGATTGTACAGAAATCTTTTCAAAGGAAATGACAGGTTTATGGCAGGAGTTAAATGTTCTGGAGAAGAAACTAGAAGTACAGAGGATAAGAATTCAGAATATAAAGGCAGAAATGAATGAAAATAAAGAGGTTTATGAACCAGAATACAGATGCATTCTCAGAGAAGATGTTGCAGAGGGACAGGAAGTTTGGGAGGCAGCAACATCCATAGTGACAACTCAGACAACAGTGATGGCAGCAGAAGAGGCACTGATGCCTTGTGATTTTTATTCTAACAATTGTTTTGTGAGTACAGGTCTTACTGAAGAAGCTGGAGAAAGTCTGCTAGACAAAGAAATTAAAATGATGATGCGGAGGATGATGAAGGAATCCCGGGAAAGACCAGTAGCAGTAAAGCAAAAGAGTAGCAGCAAGAGAAAGACAGCGGAAGATTGCAAAAGTGCAGTGAGTGGACCAAAGCAGCATAAAGTGTGGAGACCTGGAGAAAAGCAACAAGCAACAGCAGAGGATGACTTGCAGAACAAAGTATGGGATCCAGGCACATGATCAGGAGATCATGATTAATTTTAGGGTTGGGTGTATGATGCAGGAGCATCTAGAACATTTCCATTTGTAAATATGGAATAAAATGGGGATAGAGTTTCTATGTTTTTTTTAGTTAAAATTAGGATAAAAAGTAGGGAATAAAGCTTCCAGCTTTAAGTCATTGTGTAAAAAAGGAAAAATCTTGCTTTTCCTAGGAGATAAGGTCTTATCTACATATCCATTATCATTATAAGAAAAGGTAGCAGCTGAGCTCTCAGCAGAGTGAGTAGAGTGTGAGTTTCTGGTTGGAAGCCTTCGGGCAAATTGTAAAGGCCATGAACTTTGAAGATCTGGCCATGGAAAAAGTTTGTAAATAATTGTTTGATTTTAAATCAGATATATATATATATATATATAGATTGAATGATTTGTGAACTTGTTCTGTTAATCTGCCATTTCCATGATTGAGGAAGATGCATTCTGTGTATGGACAGCCACTGATGTCATGATTATGTAACCTGTGTAATGATTATATGAATTATGGAGAGAGACTGTAATTAATCGTGGTTCAACCTGTGTATTGGAAGAATCGCAAGAGCTGTGCGTTACAATTTATGTGGACAGCGTATTAAAGGAGAGCGGACAATATAATTTATAGAATCTCTGTTGGAGCAGTGACATGCACGGTTTTGAGGCTCAACGCTATAATGCATTAAAGCATCCGATACCATAAGGTTTTGAGTTTAAAGCGCTTTCCATGTATGTGGCCGCGGGGTTTAACTTCTGTTGATGAATAATTATTGATCAAACGGATTGCAGAAGCGGAGGCGCCATATTAATGGTGAGTTTTATAATTCACTGTTATCACATGATTGTGGGCGTAGGTTATAAGAGGCTACCTGTGCGCATATCCATATATATCACAGAGATTCTATAGCGCAGGGGACTATAACGTTCCATTGTAATTGCTGAACATATATTCATACATATATAAACCTGTGATTCATACGGAGGGCGCATCCAACTGCAGGCGATTGTCAAGCGTGAACAAAAGATAAAATTTCATATGTCTTCCGGTTTCAATCTCATATGAAATTGTCGTGGAAATGTTTATGGTTATTTATGAATGTCATTTCCAGCACGAATGTTGCGCATTGATAAGTTTGTAAGTTTGCATAAAAATTATGTATAAGGTTTGGGATAACGTGTGTAACCACCAGTGGTTGTAACAAGGACGGTTTCAAAAGGACTTGATGAGTGCAAGCAGAAAAGGGATCTTCTCAACCTGAAACGAGAACTGAAAATTTGACTTGCAATAGAGTATGATCCTGGTTATTTGCAGGCTTAGTTGAGCCCTGCATCAGATAATTAGAGTTGCATTAATCTAGATGAGAATCTAATATTTCACAGTCAATCCAAGCATATAGATATCTGGTATAACCATTTACGAGACTGTGTGCAAAGGCGAATAATGTTGCTATAATACATTTCGATAGAGGAATAAGATTTTGACATCTTAACAAAGGCTTTGTCAAGAGGGAAGTTCGAATTACATAGGTGCAGGATAAGCATGGTTGATAATCCCTTTATTGCTAAGAGGGAGCGTTGAGAAGTGTAGCAAGAAAGTCTCAATATGACTTTGCCTTAGTCAAATTGAGAAAATTTGAATTTCCACATTAGCAGACAACTTGGAGGTATTTAACTTATGTGACATGGCTCTTGTCACTTAGTTAGCTCATTAAAATTCAAGTTAGATGGCTTGGAGCTCAGTTAAACATGTATGATTGCTAAATTTTAGTAATCCAGGTCAGTTATTTCTAGTTGTGTTCAATTAAAATAGTTGTAACAATTAATGGAACTAGTGGAAGGTCACTTGTTTAGTGGGACAACAATCTAACTCAGTGATCATCTAGTTAACTGATCAATCAACTCAAAATAGCTAATGCATGAAAGGAATTCAAGTTCCTTAGCTGTGGTGGAGATTCCAAGGTAGTGTAACAAGTAGTTGTAAACTAGTTTGAGTATACAAGTGTTTCATGTAGTCAGATGATCATTGCTTGGGAATTGCGTAATCATTTGGAGGAGAATTCCTGAAAAATAAGGGCTAATTCCTCAGGATTTGTGCAAGGAAATAAGGGCTCAAGAAGATGAAGAAATTGACTAAGTCTAGGTCAAATATTCTCACTGAGCAATGAAATAGGTTATTCACTTGCAAGTTGTGCTGAGAGTGGGCAAACAATTGTAATACATTCTCTATTCATCTGATTAATGCAAAAGAGGCTTGAGGGATTTTCCCCAGTTGAGTTCCCATAGAAAAATACTGTGCATGTGTGGTTTTTCTTATTGCATGTTTGTGAATGTTGTTCTAAATTGTGAATTAATTTCCGCAAAGCAATAGAGTAGAATTATGTCCCTTGATTCATATTAAAATGTCTTGAGTAGTTGCAATTCTATCACCATATTTCTACATCATCCCCATTAAATATATAACTCATTTTATATAACACAATATAATATTTAGAGAAGTAAATAATATATCTAAAATAAATCTTTTTCTTTTCTAAATATAGATTTAATAAAAAATTGTAGTGTACATTTCATTAAATATAAAGATTGAAAATAAAACAAATTTTAAGAAACTTTAAGATTTTTATTTGGTTTGAACAATAAAATTTAATTTAGTCCCTTGGGTAGGTAGTTCATTTGGTTATGACCTTGAAAATGAATTATTATGTTCCAAGGGGTTCTAGATTCAAATCCCCCGAGTTTACACGTGGGTCGTGTGATGGCGTGAAGTGGTTCACCTAGAGGTTATAGGGGTAGTGGTTGAAATCAACCCAATGTCATGCAAATATGAAAGCGACTCAATTTCCAATTCCTGTAGATACAAAAAAAAAATCTCAATTAATAGTTATGTGTTATCTAAGGCATAGTCGGGTTAATTTTAATCAAAATATGATAGAGATTTTTAAAAAGTTGAATTTAAATTGTTTAAGCATAAGTGCCCTAAAATTTTTTCAGGGTGCTAAATCCATTTATGCATTCAAAACTGTATTTTAAACAACAAAAATCTTGAAATTATATTGCCAAATTTTAATGAATTTCAATATCATTATTAATATTTAACTAATTTTACTTTCAATATTAAATATTAGTATGAATTTCAATATCATTATTAATATTTAACTAATTTTACTTTCAATATTAAATATACTAATTTAATTAATAAACTTTTAAAAATATTATTTGTGATTTTGTAAAAATATTCTTTAGAATTTTATATGATATTTTTAAAATGGGTTTAGTAAATTAATACAAGTGGTTGAGTAGTTGAAGCTTTATACATGAGTTTTTAGGATCTATTCTTTTAAATCAATTACCTTTAGCGTGTGTCTCAATGCCTATACTAGAAGACCGTAAACATCATTAATGGACTTACAATAAATACCTTTTAAATGCGAAGTGCAAGGGGAATTCCTATAAGCTTTTGGTTTGAAAATTCCAAATAGTTAACCTAACTAGTTATCAGGAATTTGCCTAATCTCATATGTGTAAGTGCTTAATTAAAATTCCCTCAATTGAATTATGCTACACACTGCGAAATTCAATAAAATATGGTTGGAAACGCCTCTAAATTTTCCCATTTATATATACAATAAACTTATCATTTTTATATATATTTTTAAAATAAACCTCGATATAAATTACATTTTTTCCTATTTCGATATACTTATATATAACTTTTCTTTATTTTTATCATTTTATATTATTGGTTAAATTTGGAAATTTTCAATTTTATAGGTAAATTATATTAATTGTTAATTGAATTATTTAGGTAGTTGGAAGAAATGATTGTTTTATTTTTTGTTTTGTTAGCAGGTTAGGGAGGTAACATTAGGGCCTCATGGGAATTGAAACTTGTTCAATGGAAAAAATCTCCTCCCTTTTCACCATTGGATCCAACCTTTTTGACCCATCAGGAATGATTGTTATCCTCCTCACCTAGTTTCAATTCCCATAAGTGACATATTGAGCTCATATCAAACATATTGTTATAATGACTTCAAACCTTCTTGTCATCTTTTATCGTAAGAATTTTAAAGTTTATTTTAAGGATCACTCTTAGAATAGAAAAGTAAGCATACATTCTCCTCAAAATTTATTAATCGGGAAAAAAGTATATATATATATATTTTAGTAATGGTAGCATCATTATTTGGTTTTAGTAATGGTAGTATTATTTGGTTTTAGTTGTGTGTATTTGACATATTTTCCCTCTGGATAGGTCTGATCTAGATCTTGGGAGTTAAGATCCAAGAACCATGAATGCTAAGAGAGGAGGAGAGAAACATATATACATGCCAATAAACTAATCATAGAAATAGTAAAAAGAGAAATACACACACTGAATACAAAATGATAACTCTATTAAATGAGGAAAACTTTTACAACTCATTCTGTGGATGAATTTGTCCTTTTGCAAGGTGAGACTCATTATTTATAATATTCTCATTGCCTTATTGAGTTACATCATTTAATATTGTGGGTGGATACCGCTTTCCATTTAGATCAATCCTCTCCAGGAATGGTCCCCATTGCATCAAGTTCCCTCCTTAGAAGGTTTTGTTGAATATGAGCCAATGAAGAGAAGGGTTTTGTGTGGTTGACCCATAACCATGGGTTTGTGGACGACTTAGAACCAAATGTTGTCGAAGACAAGGGTTTTTTATGGTTGGCCCATAACTGTGGGTTTGTGGATGATCCATAACCATGATGAATGAAGGTCCAAGAACATAGTTACCTTGTAATGCTTGTGGACCAAATGTGATATTGACAGTGTATGAACTAGCAAATGGACTTCATGGCAAGGGTTTTTAGTGGTTGACCCATAATTGAGAGTTTTTGGGTGACCCATAACTATGATTAACAAAATCCTAAGAATAGAGTTACCTTGTAATACTTATGGGCCATCAAAGATAATATTTTCACCATGGGCACCAATAGCAACAAGAACGGTAGAGGGAGATGAATATGCCTCTGATGTCACCTAGGTGCAATGTATGCATATCGTGTAAGTAAAGTAAAACTGAGAGTATGATTACTAATATAATATTTTGGGTGCAGGTATCCAAAGCTACCTTTGAGCACAATGCTAACATGAGTATGGTCAATATTTAGGCCCATTTTTTATAATCCAAAATTGAAACTTTTGAAACTAAATTTTCATCAGGAAGTACATTTTTGGTCTTGGCCTCTTCATGTATGATTGTGTGAGTAACCCCTATGTGAAGATAATGAATACCTCAAGCAATCCTAATACATATTTCCAATCTTTTCTTCCATGAAAAAGGATTTAAATTTGTATTACCATACAAGTGTTCTCATAGTGGTCCCTTGGCCATGTGATCATAAAATAAAATCATCTCACAATTTTCTTCGCAGTAACCAATAAGGGCTATTAAATGACAATGTGTGAGAAATGTAATGGATTTCTATTTCTGTTTGGAATTCATGGATACATTGTTTTGATAGCACGTTTCCTTTCTTAACTACAAACTTGACACTGCTACCATCAATCTCTCCTTCATAAACTTTCCCAAAACCACCAACACTAAGAGTTTGTGACTCATCAAAGTTTTTGGTATCCTCTTGTATCTTTGCAAAGGTAAAATGTCCGCAAATAAAAAGATGTAGATGACACATAGCTCCTAGTAACACTCTTTCTAGAAGTAGTTAAAACTTTACTGCCAATGATGTGTAAGTTACATCCATAGAGTGGTAGGGGAAACCATCTAGGATGCTTGTCACTTGTTGACCCACTAAAGCTTGACGAAAAAAGTATCAGATAACAAGAACAATTGCTATTGCAACAATGCCTCTAGCAATTCCCCATATCAAAAGTCCCTTACCTTTGTTGTTATTGTTGTTGCTAGAAATTGGAGAAGGAGTCACATTAGAACCAAGTCCTTGGTAATTCATTTGAGCATCAACCATTTGATTCATCCCTGTCAGATTCCCCAAGCTATCATTAATATTAAATAGTTCCAACTCATTTAAAAAGGAATTATAATATTGGGGTGTATTTCCAATATCAAGATGTACAACCACCTAGAAATTATTATCACCAACCTGCATTGGGAGAGTACCAATAAAATCCTTGTAAATAGTAGTGCCAACGGTATCATTAGTTCCAATCACATGGAAAGGCTCAATTGCAATATGATGATAAAAATAAATATTAAAATACCTTTGATTCGATAGAGTGTAAATCCAATCCCATAAATGAAGTCGTACCATGTATGTCAAATTTGCATGGGCAAGCAATATCTAGGTTAACTTGAATTTCTCATTCAGGTTTGAGTCTAGAGTCATGAATCTGAAGTTTGGTAGACCATTGGCAGGGTGGTGTAATTGAGATCACTATGTGTATATTGCACCTCCAAGTCATTGCCCATGTTGTCATACCATGTTTGATTCAGGTTTGATTATGAGGTTGGGCTTATACTTTTCCTGCCCACGTTGAGCATGTACATGGTCTACGCAACATTGGGAGAACTGGTGGAGAATGTTGCTTTTAATGAGTATCTGTCAAAGAGATTGGGCATCAATTTGACTTCGATGCTAGTGATGAAGGTGTATGAATTTAGGTTCTCTAGTGAAAAGGTGTTGTTCAACTTGTTGGAGGTCACGTTGATGGAATATTTATAGAACAACAAGTCCTTGTTCAAGATGTTGGCCATTTGCCGAGAGATGAAGTTGTATAGAAGTGTGTAGGAATTAGCCTTGAATTTGAAGAATGTGTCAGTTGCTTGGAGGGATCTATAGCTATACGAGTAGAAGTATAGCCTCAACTAGTATCACCATTGCAAAACAAAGATGGAATATGTAGCTAGGGTTGTGAAGATCCAAACAGCCATGCAAGGGACCATGAAGGGGAGCAAAGGGCTTTGTGTGGAAGTAGTCTCTGAGAGAGAATTGGATGGATCGGGTAGAGGAAAGTTAGAGCCCTTGTTGGTCATCCAAATCTTCTCATCTGAGTTCTTTTGGTTGTTTGGGGTTGCCCACAAGAAACTCATGACACCCACAAACAATGCCAGGGTTGTCACAGGCAAGGGTTAAACCTATGCCCTGCCCATTCTCTATGTTCTCTGATCACACAAGCTTCTAAAACTTGGAAACTAGAATATTGAATGACCTAAATATTATTTAAGAATACTTGTGCTTGTGTATGTTTTGCCTCTTCCTATGTTATGCATGTTGCTCTCCTCTGCTTTGCATTTTCCAATAATCGATGATTCCTCCATTGTGAAGTATGAGAAAAAACCAAATGGATGGATTGTTCCAAGTTATGATGAGATTTTGAGCATTAAATCAAGGCATGATGATATTTTCTTCAAATCCACATTATAAATTGAAAAACTCTTATAAAACTTTGGTTTCCATGGAGTCATAAATTGGCTTTGATATCATTGATCCAAATCTTGGGAGCTAAGATCTAGGAGCCATGAATGTAGAGAGATAAGGAGAGAAAAATATATATCTACCAAGAATCCAATCACAAAAACAATGAAAAACTAAATACACACACTGAATACAAAAGGATAACTCTATTAAACGAGGAAAATTTTTACAACTACATCTTGGTGGAGGAATATGTCCTTTTGCAAGGTTAGGCCCAGTATTTATAGTATTATTACTGCCTTATTGAGTTAAATCATTCAACACCATGGGTAAATACCATGGGTGATACCACTTTCCATTCCAATCAAGGTCGGCCTAGTGATGTACGAACTTCATTGCTTTGGAATAACCTTCTTTTCTACTACTTCAGTGGTGCTATATGCCACATATTTTCCTAGTGTTTCCTAAATGGTGATGACTCCCTTTGTGTTGGTCACACTCCCAAGTATTTATGCATCTTGAGTGAATTTTGTGAGAGATATATCTTACCTTGGTCACCAATCTATCCCTCTCCACTCCAAAAACACTCTGAGTAAGACTACTTTTCAATATATTATGCAGAATGACTCATTTTCTTCTAATCATCCGATGGTCCATGAGGCTATACCATTATTTCTACTTATTTAGAGATAAATGATGTCTCTATGGTAACCATTTACAACAAAATTATGTTTGTTTATCAATTCAATGGCATTACGTTGCATTAAACAACTAGATTTTAGTGTCTTGGCTCTCCAAATTTTCTGTTGTGCTAAGGGGTTTGTCATTGTTGTGTTCCATCTTGAAGAATATGGTGATTTGATACTAAAATCAAGTCCCTTATTTTTTGGGAATTATGTATTATGCATGAATCCCTACACCCCGTTCTTCGACACATTCATCTGCATCTATGGTTTGATTTAAAAATCCAAATATTCCTCTACATATTTGGGGTTTATATTACTTTAGAGACATTGGAAATGTATTTGGGAAATTCCATTTTAAAAGTGAGGAAAAAAAGGAATAAAATATCACTATACACATTTGAATTTATGTTGAAATGGACTTCAACAATGGGTCTCTAGCTTAAATAAACTCGATAGGTGAAAACTACTCTTGTTCTCAAAATTTGACTAAAAAAATGTTTCTTCTCATTATAGAGTTTATCGTGAAACAAGACATTTTTCAAAACTACCCAAAAATGCCAAGGTAAGTTAGGGAGCATTACTAAAAGTTAACTTGGTGGGTTGGCACCAATATATGGCATCAAGTGATTTGCAAGGATGAGACAAATGACTCAAACCTACCCATGGATGAGCTAATTACTAGGGACATCCCAACTTATAATAAAGATTTGGAACCATAGGATATAGTAAATGAGGAAATTGCGATTTTCTTAGATGTGGTTCAAGAAGTATTAAAATAGAATAGTGTGGCACGATAGGAATCTAGCATCTTTGAAGGGATTGGTACCAACAATTATGGACTTGGAACCCAAAGGAGTTTTATTTCAACAATATTAGAGTATGGAAAAGGAGGAAATTGTTTCTCCATGTTCAATTAGGGGAGAAAAGATTCATCTAAGCCCTCAAACAATGGCAATTTGGGTGGACCAGGTTAAAAATTTAGAGGCATTAAAGCAAGTGGAACCTTAAAATTGAGATTATTTAGAATTGGTAGGAATAGTGGAGACCCCATCAAGTATAAAAGAAGATTGAAATATCGTAGGAAAGAAGAAAAAAATTCACAGAAACAACTCCACCAATTGTGACAAGAAGTTGAGGTTTTGTCAATAATCAAAGGATCCAAGTGACATAAAATCTCTTATGTTTTGTAAATGTACATTTATCTTGAGTGTTTTCTATCAGTAATATACTTGCAACATTAGTATTACTATAGCAACAATAAAGCTAAAAAGATTGAGAAAGTTTATGTTTTTAATAGAAAAGGGAAAAAAATATGATGGTACTTATATGACCATTTCTGAAACAACATACCAACATTATATGTAACTAATTACCCTTTTTTACCACTTTTAATATAACTAGGACATCAAAATGCTTACATCATGATGCATCTCATATTGCAAAAAAAAAAAAACCATAAAAATTAAATTCTAACTCTATTTTAAATTATTATGCTAATAGACATGCCCATTTTGGAATAGGACTTACATAATTTAAATTTAATTATAAATAATTATTAGGTGGATGGTAGAGATTTAACCTCCATCAAATATTCAAAAATATTCTAGTGATTCTGGTGATTCTCTATGGTTGTGACTTATGGGTCAGTAGTACATTCGACATGCAATGGAGATAAACTGAGAAAATTCAGAAGCATTTGATTACAAAAAAATTTAAGATTAAAAGTGTAGTTCCTTATGATATCTTGTTATCGTGCGAGTCATAAGGTATTTAAAAATATTGAGCAAACGAAAGAGGGTAGATGGCCTAAGGTTGTCTTAATTGATAGATTGTGCAAGAGCAAAAAAACTTGATGCAACAAAATAACAAATGGTTTAGTAAATGTGGTATTTGCTTGAACGCGTGTCCCATAAATAGCAAAGAGATAAAAAAATTTGTTATGGAAAAGTTCCTCAAGCGTATTTGGGATAAGGAGCTAGGAAGAAAGAAAAATTACTATATTGAAGTGTTTAATCCCACTCATAGTCATCAACCAAAAGCACACATAGAGGTCAATATCTCTTAGAGAGTCAAAATTCTTATTGCTTAGTTAAGGACTAATTCTCATCAACTTCGTTGTGAAACAGGGCGCTGGAAAAGACCAAAGGAAGTGTGGGGGGAAAGAGTATGCATTTTTTGTTCTTTCGGAAAATTGGAAACAGAAAAACATTTCATTTTAGAATGTGAGGTCTTCAAAGACAACAGGGAAAGTTATGCAGATATGATGGCAACTAACTCTTGGGATAACCTATTTAGTAAGGGGTTTGTCGAGAAGTTGAGAGCATTTATTTTGAAGCTTCACAGAAAAAGAGTCAAATACATCAAGCAAATGAAGAAGTAATCTGTCCCATAAGCTATCTTTAGCCTCGTGGGCTTTAAAATATTTTCTTTCTTTCTTTCACACATAAAAGGTTGAGATTTATCTTCCAAGTAGTTATGTCATTTTTACTCTTTTAATTAAATTGACTAATTAAAAGAATGTCATATGAACAAGTGCCATATGAAATGATAAACCATGATATTGACCCATGGGTATTGTATCATGTTCCATGTTTTTCCAAATGTATATATATGTTTAACTTATATAATAATTATTTTCGTAAATAATAATAATTATAAATAAATTGATAATTTTTTAATATTAATGATTGTATATATATACGAAGTAATTTTCTTTGATTTTATTATGATTGATGACCATTGGAACTTACTAAATATTTAAATTTATATGATTATGCTATTATTATTATTCTTAACATATTAATGAGTAAGTTTTGATGTTATTATGGAATTGAGCCTATTGGAACTTACTAAATATTTAATTTATATGGTTTTGGTAATAATTATTATTTGGTGTTTATTATGGCTTGATGCCTATTGGCACTTACTAAATATTTAATTTAAATGGTTATGGTAATTATTATTATTATTAACACAAATAAGCATGACTATTTTGGAATAGAGCTTCTAGAATTTTAATTTAATTATCAATCATTATTAAGTGGACGGTAGAGATTTGACCACCAACAAATAGTCTAGAATATTCTTATCAACATACACAAATCATGTTTATCTTTATCTCCAAAGTAGTTATGCCCTTTTTTCCATTTTAATTAAATTGATAATTTTTAAAATGTGTCATATGAAGTGACTTATGGTTTTTGGGGCATGTGGTATTCATAAGCCATAAAAACCAATTCATTTTCATACAACATTTTTTCAATTAATCAATTTAATTAAAAGGCAAGAAAGGACATAACTACTTTTAAAATAAATCGAAACCTTCGATGTATGACTACTATTAAGAATATTCTAAAATATTTAGTGGAGATTCAATCCTTACCATACACCTAATAATTATTGATAACTAAATTAGAATTCTAGAAGTCCAATTCCAAAATAGATACTCATATTAGCGTAAATATTCCCCAATCCTGATTTATTATGCTATAGGCATGTTTGTTTTGGAATAGAGCTTCCAGAATTTAATTTAATTGCCAATAATGATTAGGTGAATAATAGGGATTTAACTTCCATAGAATATTTTAGAATATTCTTAGTAATATATACAAATCAAAGATTTTATTTCCAAAAGGTTAGTTATGCATGTTACATGTTTTTTTTTTTTTTTAATTTACATATGTTAAGTTATATATTAATTCTTTTTATATGATAATAATAATAATTTTATATATTTAGTTAATTTTTATGATTTTTTTTTAGTTTTAGAAACTTATATTTATAAATAAGTAAATGTTGATGCTTATTATAGATTGATGCTTATCAACATTTATCATCTATTTAATTCATATAGCTACACAAGCAATAATAAACATAAATATAAACTTTAAAAAAAATATTATCTTAATTTAAAAATATATAACAAAAACTAAATTTATTAAATTAAAAAAAATATTATTATTTAAATCAAAATGCATTCTTACCCTATTTGTTTTATGTCATTGATGTAATTAGTTATATAAAAACAAAATAGAGTTTAGCATTTAAATTTAAATAATATGTAAGAATAAACTATAAACTATTATTTGTAACATAATTTAATTAATTAATTATAAAACCACAATTGAATCAATTTATTAGTTAACTTATAAACTATAGTTTAACTAATTATACTTAATATGATATTCAATGTTAAAATTCATTTATTTCTATATACTCACTTAAAGTATCATTTTTTTAAACCAACTGAGAGCTATCTTCACTTTAGATCTACAAAGAATTGGGAGCGATCAAATATCTCTCTACTCTAAAAGTGGTTTGCATTCAAGAGATTTGATCTTTCTTGACGCTTGGTAGATACAAAATTAATGTTAAGTCAAGTTTACCTTTTTATTCTAGTTTAAAGTTAATTTTATTTTAATGTAGTGTTATTTTTATTTTATTTTGACAAACTAAAAATGTTTTTATTTTAATTTTATTTTGACAAAGTAAAAATGTTTACACGACATTACATTACATTACATTACATTACATTAAATTACATTACATTATGTTACAACATCTCTACCATACTATGTTACATCTCAAGTGTTTCTTAGTCCTTGCCACTTAATTAGAAGTAAAAATGTTTACAAGACATTACATTATGTTACAACATCTCTACCATACTATGATCTGAAGCGTTGTTTAGTCCTTGCCACTCAGTTAGAAGTAAAATTGTTTGTAAGACATTAAATTACTTTATGTTACAACATCTCTACCATACTATGTACATCTCAAGTGTTGCTTAGTCCTTGCCACTCAATTAGAAATTATGTTATGGGAAAAAATGTTTAAGAAAATTATAACCTACATTGGTCAATGCTAAATTAGTAGTGGTAATAAACATATCAAATACATAAATTAATAAATTGGTATCTGAAATGGGTAAATTAATTGCTTGCTCAAGCACAAGGACTTCCTTCAGTGTTAGTGGGTAGTAGCCACTAGTAAGTTTATACATTTATTACTCCTATGTAAGTGTCGAGGAAAACACAAATAATAGTAAGAACTCTTCGTAAGTAAATTTACGTCTTATTCCTATCCATTTTTATGCAAAAACATGCTTAAATTATAGTGGGCAGTAATTGATGGTAAATATGTTATTTATGTGAATACGAGTTATTTTCAAGGATTTTATTTTTGGATGGTTTTTCTGCAAAGCTTAAGAATTAAAAATCACTACACAAATATTTAAAAATCATGCATGAATATTGTGACCATATCCCTAAGTTATGGCATAAAATATGTGAGGTTATCCACATGACATTATATTGTGTAATGGCTATACTAAGACCTTCAAGTTATGGTCCAATCAACTTTTTGAAATTTTATTTTTTTAATAATATTGAAAATTCAAATTCAAATTTAAACAATATAAGTTGCACTAGTAAATGCTAAACTAATAGTGTTCAACACACAAATTGATAACTAATAGTGGTCAACATACAAATTGATTGGCAGAGACTAATAAGAAGAAATCCCATTCCTCGGTTTGTGAAACATATGGTTCTTATTCCTAACTATCGTTTTATCTAAACTATTGTTTATCTAAATAATTTTTTTTTCTATGTGGTTCATGATCACCAAAGATCAGTGACTCACTACATCCACATAATATACATCCACATAATATTGTTCGAGGCAGATCCACTTGAAGGGATCACTTCTCACTAGATTAAACATAGAGTTTGACCTGAAGGTATTGAGACAATTGAACCTGTGACCTCCTAATAACAGAGGTGCTTAACAACAAGGACTTGACCAATTGAACTAATCCTCAGGGCTTTTACTTTAATAATGTTGATGTATCTTAGTTGCTAATTATGCAATGATATGTAATTGTTTATAGAAAAAATGAATATAGAAAACATGTTAATATTATTTGAGTGTGTTAAAAAATGGAGTGCCTTATAGTTATTTTAAATTTATTACATGGAAACAGATTAATGTGTAGTTTAAAATTTGCGTATCCCATTCAAATATGAGAATTAAAGAAATCATGGAATATCTATATATATAGATATAATTTTTATTTTTATATGTAAGTCTTAAAGATATTATTAATATTATATTAAAAATAATAATATTTTATTAATATTTAAAATTTAAAGTTAGATATTATATATACTTTTAATACGGATTAATTGTAGAGGTGTTCTCCACTTTTTGTATGGTAGAGATGTTATAATATTTAATATTTTGACTAAGTAAAAAAATTAACGTAAAAAATTAATAATTATAATTGTTGATAAAACTTCTCACTAAGTCAAATTACAAAAAACTAAAAATAAAAATAAAATAAAACATAAAAATTAATACTATATAATTATAATGATTAATAATAATATTAAATAATTAGATCAATCTACCCAGCACCGAGAGTGATCAAATTTTCTTGAGATGCAACAAATTAATCTCTCTTTGATTTGTTTCTTTGATGAGGAAGTCTTTTGATGAGTTAAACTCCACTACAATATACTACAATGCGTGATTTATAATAAGAATTCTATCTTTATTTATAAATACCAAAGAAACCTAAATCATAGCCAAATGTTAATAACATCATGAACTTCTTCAATGAAGCTACACAACATTTACTAAAGGATAACTAATTAATGAATCTTATTTAATGATAAAAACTATAGTGGACTCAATCCACCTTAAATTAAATCACCAACATAACTACATTATTATTACATTTAGTGAGTTATTTGGCCCCTACTAAGAATACCTCCATTCCATTCCCCTTCAAAAAGTATTTCCATGAATGTTTGTAGTAAGGATGTAGAACCATAAGCTAATGTGCTATGTATAGGTGCTAATTACAAGGATGAATTAGTTCCAAAACTAGAGTCTCATGTACAAGTGTTATCTACAATGCTCCAAAACGATCAACCATAAACCTATGTCCCATGTCCAAATGTCATTTTTAACTCCTAATAGATGAGTCCTAAGTAAAAAATAAGTAAGAACGATGCTCCAAATGCCCACCAAAATCAATATATGGATCCAAATAAATAGAACAATCCATATTCAAAATATCATTTTGTTATCACCTAAAAAAGTGATCACCTAGCCATTTTTCACTAGGATGATCAAAGTATCCCATGTTGTGTGAGTTTATACATTAAAACCCATTTTCACCTTAGGAAATGATTTAGAGAACCATTTTTCCTAAATTATTTATGAAAATAACCCAGAAACTCATAATAATAATGGAATAAATCACTATTTAAGGAATTTAGACTTCTGTGATCCATAACATTGTTTAGAGAATTTTCAGCGAAATCACATGAATAATCTTTTGTCAGCGCGTTTCAAACCAACTAGTGTGGTTCATCGTGAGGACAAGTTGGTTCATTTATTTATTATTCCCTTAAAATAATTATTAAATCATTATTTAGTAATTATTTCTAACCCTTTTCGACCATATTACCCAAGAATGATTAAATAAACCATTATTTATTTATTATTCCTTAATATTCACACATTTCTCCTATAAAATAATTATTAAATCACTATTTAGTAATTATTTCTAACAATCATATCTCCTTAAAGGAACTAATAAATCATTTTTATTTACTAATTACTTTAACCACTTTTCTTAATTAACTCAATTAATCATTATTTTTTGAGTTAGTTCACTAAATAAATATTTTAAACCATTTCATTAATCTTTTCCTCTCTTAAATATAAAAAAGTACTTCTAATGGTTAGATCTTGATTTGGTCTAATAATATTTTATTGTTTGACTGTATCTAGATCTATCCTAACATTTCATTATAAATAGAAATATTTTTCCCTCACTCTCTATAAATGATCATTATCATTGTCATCACTCCATTTTCATTACTCAATAGCTCTCCACATTGAGTTCAACAATCTTCTTTTTTGCCCATTTGCAAACAAGAAGAGAGAGAAAACAACTACATGAAGTGTAGGGACACAAATGGACCCTCTTACAAAGGAGGACATTAAATACCCGAGTATATGTTCTACTCCAACAGGTGACATCATTAATAAAATTTAAGTTTTTCCATTGGGTTCCTTATTATGGTTTTTGGCATGCATTTTCAGAATTTGTGAGCTCTTTTGCTGGTTTTCTCTAACATGTTTCTTGCAGATATGAAAGTCTTACTGAATATTATAGGGTTTCACAACATATTTTTCTTTTGTTCTCTTTGTTGTTAGGTGGATTTGTCACCAACTGTAAAAAGTATATTTTTGGCACCTCTGCTCATAAATTTACACCTAACATCATCCATAGTTGTAAAAGGTTAGAGGTGGATCTAGGAGGGAATAATTGGTAGTCATAACCTGCTCCTGACATCTGTTAAAGATGTTCTCTTCATATAATGGAGTGGAGTCATCAAAGAGAAGCTAGAAATAATCGGTTCCCCAAAAATTACAATTATCCATATACAAGATTTTGAGCTCTTCCTCCCTTCTCATGTTTCTCAATATTGTCATAAGTTTGGTTCTACTATTTTTTTGAAAAAACATATTTTAAATGGCCATAACTACCTTGATACTAAGTATCATAATTGTTATTATCACTTGAATTGGGAAATTACCTTCACTTTACATCTAATGGTGGTGGTCCTATTGCAATTGAGATTAGAAACATATATATAATTGTGCAACAATAATTTCCTCAAGGGATTTAAAGCCCCAACACCTACACACACATTCCACAATACATCTCATATTTTCTATGATGACCTCAATTTAAAAAAGATACAACTAATTTTCTTCAACTAGCATTAGTTTGACTACAATCTGGGTGTTATACAAAAATATATTTACTTTTCCATACTCATGGTTGTCATAGAAAAACCCTAGAATAGTTGATTTTAAATCAATTATATATCCAATTCTCATATTCTTATTTCAATGTATTTAAAAAAATCCTATCTTTTCAAGAGGAACTCAAATATGTAATTTGTTTCTTCAAATTCTACAAATAAATTTAAAAGAATGGATTTAAATATTATAACCATTTTTTTTTCCTTTTGAGTGTTTTTCTTTCTAAGGGAAAAATCGAACTTTTTATTAAGAGAGTAAAAAGTTAGATAATTAGATGCATTAAAGAATTCATGAAATAGATTGTGATTCCACAATACATGGAAGGTGAAATCACACTATACTAAGAAAAGTCGAAAAAATGTCACCTACTCAATATCAAAACCACAATATAGCACTAAAGAGTGAGGAACCATATAACTGAGTCTCTTTGGACATCAAAGAAAACAACCCGTCCATATTAAAAACTAATTTAGCAGCTCAGAGTTTTCACCGTCACATAGACATATACATCAGGAATATATAATCTTTCAACACAAAAAATATGGAAAAAAAACCGAATAGAGGTCCATTACAACCCAAAAACCATAAATAACAGTGACATCGAGAGGAAAAAATAAAACAACTGACAAGGCAATTATATGTAAGGCAACTGATTTGACTCAGTCACCTGCCCATTTTCTAAATAAACTTTGTGTTAGATGTCCAAAGCCTATTGTATACCTTTTTTAGAAAGGAGATCCACTTCAACGTTCCTCTCCCTGTAAATATGATAGACAAAAAAAATCTACAAAACCAAATTTTATGAAAGAAATTTCTTCTAAAATAGGAACCAAAGTAAGATTTTGAAAATGCTACACATTGCTTCTCCAATTTATAACAATAACAGAGTCACCAAAAATCTGTACAGAGTCAATCCCCAACTATCTTAACCAACACAAAATATTTTTAGGGTTTTTAATTCTGCAAAGTTGTTTGAACCTGTACCAATGCCCAATGAGTCTTTTAGAGATTTGTGATCATTAATGATGCATGAGCATTCAGCCCAGGGAAAATCATTGTAATTAAAGTAGACATAAGGGGGTCATGTATTTTTAGGAAATAGTTTTCCTAAGTCTCAAGTTAATGTAATTTAGGCCTTTTAGTGATTCAATTAGATAATGAAATAAATTGTAAGTGCTCTCAAATAAATGAGAACATGAGTGGGCAGTAATGTCAAAAGAGTCCAAAGTGGAGCAAAGAGAGGACGTGGACCATCGAGCTGAATAAGGGGAATTTTCTGTTTTAAAATAGAGAAAAGATGGAATGGATAAGTCTCTCGAAGAATTATCAATTATAATCTGCCACATATGTATTATGTAGCGAGCTTTAGGAATTTAGTTGAGTGAATTAAGGAAAGGATTGATCAGATCCCTTCAGTGATATGATCCAATGTATTCTTATAAATAGTGAACCTGCACATTCAATTAATAGATAGTGAGACAAATAAAATATATGTAAGCCTACGGGCAATGAAAGAAGAGGCCACTAATAAGAATCAGGCATGTGTGTGTGAGCGAGATCGAGGAGTCTCGAATATAATCTTTGTTTTTACATATATATATATATATATATATATATATTATATATATATATAATATATATATATAATTATATATATATATATATATATATATACACACCGAGGTTTATTCCTGACTATGGCAGATTGGGTGAATCGGTATTTCATGTATGAATTACTTGTGAATTCGTAGGCTCTGCAATAGATTGCAAGCAAAATTCTGAAGGACGCAGAGGAACAAAGTTGATTCAGAGAAATCGTAGAAGGATCCTTGAATCAAATTGAGGAAAAGAGTGGAGGACTCTAAGAGAAGAAACACAGAGGAGGTTGTGTGGATTCCTATTGAAGAGTCGAGGAATCAAGAGGAGGATTGGTTTGCTATACCAGTGGAGAAACTGAGTACTGTTCAAATAGAACAACAAAGGGAAATTCGGCCAAAATAGAACCCAAGTGGAAGCAGAAAATGGAGTTGAAGAGCTCTGCAAGGACAAATATCAAAGGAGAGTGAGGAGTTTAAGCTCAAAAGGAAGAGCGAGCTATGAATGGGCAAAAGGCCGAAACCCTTAAAGAAGCCAAACCACGGAAGAACTGATGACTTAGCGTAAAAACTAAGTAAAGGGACAAACAGAGAAGCATGAAGTGTTAGCGCTCAACAGCCGTTGGATCTAGGTGATCAATGGCTACGATTGAAATCACAATCTCATTTCAGAGGTGCCAAGAAATGACAACAACCGAAATAGCGAACTCTGATGAGCGATGTGGCGATATCACTGATAGACCGATTGACGATCACACAATTGAAGGTTCAGAGCGGAGTTTCCTTTGTATTTTCCATTTCCAATGCTTTCTGAAAGGAACGAAGGACAAGTTATTAAGCACTCCTGATAACTTTTGAGCTGACTATGCGATCACACATCGGAGTTGGAGGGAGACAAAGACCTGTATGTGTTAATGACCCGAGAAGGAGCGAAACCCGATTTGCGATAAAGGCTAATATCGGTAAGTGTGAAGAGACTGTATAAAGTTCCAAAGGTATGTTATGCATGTTAATCCTTTTATAAAGGATTAAGTGCCCATAGTAAAGTACGATAGTGTTATTCCATTTCTCAGGGAATAAAACCCCGCTGATAGTGTATTTGCGTTAACGCATTCCTTTGAGAAAATCATTGATAATGTATTATGTGATCCCTATGGAAATAAGTTCCAATAGGTGGTTTACAGCGGGGTGATTAAGTTCTGACAACAAAGGAACTACTTATAAAGGGGCCATTTTACATTTATGAGATTGAAGATTTGGATCCATTCTAGAGTTAAATACCTAGGGCAGTTTTGGATGCATTGTTAAATGCATACTGTGGGTATATGTTGGGTAACCCTGGCATCAGTTTGCTAAGTATGCTTATATGCTAAGGGACCTGTGCATCATTTGGTATCAAAGTAGAAGTTTGTAATCAGAGAAAATCTGTAATCAAAGCAAAATTGAAATCAGAGTGGGAAAAGATTTCAGCGAAAGGGCGTTTGCACACAGGAAAAGGTAATGTGCTGAATGATAAAGACTATAGTGAGATATTGTAGCAGTTCCAACAAAGTCTTGGAATAGGCAGGAACAAAGGATTCCTTAAAGGAAAGAAAAGGCAAGATTTATTAATGCAAGTTCTGAAGGAAAGAGGACTTGGAGACAAAATAGAGGACAATCCATTCAAGCCACAGAAGAATGGATGAAACAAGATCATGCTAAGATCTTGAAGGTGAGATAATATGTTCTATTTCCGATTGAGAATGTGTGTTTGTACTAATGCATAGGTGACAGCAAGAGAAGCTATGAGAGATAACCATATGTGTTCTTGAAGGCAGAGTAAGGAGAATTCTCTGAAGTAGAAGTGGCAGTGAACCTGAAGAATCCAACAAAAGATTGGACAAAGGGGACAACTGAAGTGTTCTCAAGCGAGAGTGAGAGATTGCAGAAGACTAGAAGGAGCAAAGGTGTTTCTCAAGAAGAGGTTCTAGATAGAGGACATATGCTTACCAAAATACTGAGTGAGGAAATCTTAGTGAGGTAAGATAGAAGCTAGGAGGACTAGCTGTAGCAGAGGCTTGTTGCAGATAAGTGAGAAGCTCATTAAGATAGAGGAGAAGAAGATGACTACTGATAGTCATAGTAGAGGTTCAGAGAGAAGCCACAACATAAGATATAAGAAGAAGGATGCCAAGGTAAATGGCATGAGAATGAGTCAAGAAGAAATTGACAAAGAGCTTGCTAAATTAAAAGAACAAGTCAATGCATTAAGGATAATGCTTGAGGAAAGCCAGAGACTAGGTTGGGTCTTGAGGAAGAAGCCAGTGGAATGGCATAAGATGCAGAGAAGGCTACAACAAAAGCAAGTGAAGTGGCTGATGGAAAAACTCAAGGAAGCTGAGTTGGAAATGGAAATGGAAGAGTACATTTGTGAACTAGAACAAGGAGAAATTCTCGGAGAGACCGAAGATGAAAACTTGAAGATTGAAAATTCAAGTGAGTCCAAAGGGTCACATGGGTTTAAAATTGACAATTTGTGTATGTATGCAAGTGAAACATGTAAATAAGGACAATTGGCTGATATTGTCATGAAGAAGGAAGAAGACCAGCATAATCTAAATTCTGTTATGGAAAAAGATGAGATAGATAGATCTCATATACAACTGGAGAAATATGTTAAGCAACCAAGTGAAGGGCTTGAGGAGATTGAAGAAGAGACTATGAAAGAATTTATGAATCATATGAATGATTTAGAACAACAAAGAGATATGATGGCTGAACCATCAAGTGAGACCATAGGGTCTTATATTTTTAAAATTGATAGTTTGTGTATGATGGCAGATATTGCAGGAGAAAGGAAGCCTTTTGCAGATATCTTCAGAGGTGGTGAAGATCTAGAAGCAAAAGGTGACAAAGAAAACTTCTCAGAAGAGGAGAAATTTGACTACATACAGAAGAAAAGGTCTATGGATGAGTCTATAGAAGCTGCCATGAAGATGAGGAATTAAAATCTTATTCTGATGAGGAATGAAGAAATATTGTGGATTTAAGAGATCTGGTTGTATCTTTTGAATGAGTTACCGGAGAATCCACAGTATGAACATTTTTATGCCAACGTTTCAAATCCCAAATGGGATCCATCATCAGGACTTATGAATGATGATAAAAGATGAGCTGCTTTAGAAAGTAATAAATACTATTGAGGATGAATTTTTCAAGGATCAGCATACTGTATGATGATCCTTGAAAAATTCATCCTCAACAGTATTTATTACTTTCTAAAGCAGCTCATCTTTTATCATCATTCATAAGTCCTGATGATGGATCCCATTTGGGATTTGAAACGTTGGCATAAAAATGTTCATATTGTGGATTCTCCGATAACTCATTCAAAAGAAATATTGTCTCAGAAAGGTAATCAAATAAGTTTGATTAATGTTATTGATGAAAATCAAATGCAGGATAATGTTTGTTGGGCTAATTTATTGACTAAATTAACATAAGTATTTAATTATCAATCTGGGTTTGTAAAACTTGGAGGCAAATCCACTGTATATGGACATCAGATATAATGAAGTTTAGAAGATAAAATTTGAAAACTAAAGAAGTGCATATTACAAATATAGCCTATATTAATAATTTCAATTCACCTTGCAATGAAGGAAAGCTGAAATGGCTCTTAACTTAAGAGGTCCAATTCTTCCTCAATTATTACTTGATGAATAGAAATTAGAAACCATGAGCTCTCAATAGCTTAAGATGGAAAAATCATCAATGAAGGGAGCTCTTAACTTAAGGACCTTGTATTTCCCATCTAATTCATTCACCATAATGCTATCAATTGAAGATGAAATTCATAGAAAAAACTGCTGGCATGTATCAAGGAAAAAACCTAGTTTCAAGCCACCATTTAACAGAAGGAGTGTTCAACTGAACACTGTTATTCCATCTTAATAAAGTGATGAACAAACTAAGATTCAATAAAATAAACCATCACAAATCAGCCATAAACCAATCTGAAGCAAAGCACATCTTAATACATTTGAAACAAAAACTAGTCTATGAAAAT
The DNA here is from genome assembly GCA_000404065.3 of Pinus taeda. Lineage (NCBI taxonomy): Eukaryota > Viridiplantae > Streptophyta > Pinopsida > Pinales > Pinaceae > Pinus > Pinus taeda. The sequence goes on from APFE031045947.1 coordinate 45,521, forward strand.
TATGAAAATTGAACTAAGTGTACTTAGCTTGGTGTGGGGGGCCTCCACCCTTACCTTGCACACTTGAAGAAATCTCAGCTACAACAACTTCAGTAAATCAACCAAGCATGAACAAAAAATTGGAATGAAACAAGTTCTTCAAATTAGCTCCCAACTCAAATTATACAAAAGTTACATACAAATTCCATTACAAAAGCCATCAAAGTCTTGGCTTTAAATAGAGGTTTAATGAAACAAACTGATCTATATTATCTCTAACACTCATATCTACTCATATCCACCTATCTAAGTCAAGCTCATCCAATTCATCCCAAGAAATATGGTCAATCCCATAAAATCTCAAAATTGCCCTATTTCCTAGGGATTTTCTGGTGACTAGTCATGTTTGACCAACCTTGACCGGGCCTAATAAAGCTTGTTCTGTCCAAAAAAGTGGAGTTAGCTTAGTCCTAGTTCCCAAAATTTCCATCCATGCATCAAACTCGAGCCCAAGTGTCCTGCAAATAGGTCATCCACATAGCTATTACGAGAATTTCTGATTCAGTCCAAAATTGCACTTGAAACTCAATTTTCATAAAAACTTCTAGAAATTTCAAAATTAAAATTAAATACCTGAATATGCATAAAATACATAAAAATGAGATGGATGTGATGGAAAATGGATGGAAAATATAAGGATTAAGCAGGTTTCCCTAAGCAAAAATAGACCAAAACTGAGGGCCAACAATGTTAATGAAGATGGTGAGACAAGTACAGCTCTTGGAGGAGAGCTACAGAGGGACAGCAAGGAAAAATGTATTGAAGAAGAAGAAACTATGTTAGCTGAAAACATAGTAAAGGACCAAAAATTCACCATGATGATAGGCACAGTTGAAATAGCAATGGGAGTTGTTGAGACAATCAGTGAAGAAGAAGAACATCTACTGAAAGATGTTAAGGAAGAAGAAGTCTATGGGAAAGACTTAGCAAAAGGAGAAAGGACATCTGATGATCTATCCATAACAAAGGAAGGTATGGAGAATTGTGTAAAACTTCCAAAATCTACTCCAATTGAAGTTGTTGAGTTATATAGAAAATTAGATTTTCAAAGAAGGGAGTTGGAAAGATAGAGGATAGATGTTCAAGAGAGATTGTTGAAGAAGGAAGATAAAATAGTTTTCATGAATAATAGTCACAAGGGAAAGGAGGTGATAATGAGAATTCAACAAATTGACACTGCAAAAGAAGGAGATCACTATAGTGGACAAAAGCAAAGAGATATCATTGAAGAAGATGGTATGAAAGAGAGACTAATGGAAAGTCTCAGAATTCGGTTGAGAGTTCAAATCAACATGTTGATGTGCTAATAGAGGAGGAAAAGACAATGCAACAAACTGAATTGTTGCCAAAGGAAAACAAGGCACAACAACCTTGTGTTTTTAATTCTAACAAGTGTTTTGTGAGTGCAGGTTTTGTTGCAAATGCTGGAGGAGACTTGGCACAGCTAAGCCACTTAAAGATGGAGGAAGGAGATTCTGTGGAAGAATTCAATCCATGGAGCAGGGATGTTAAATTGTTGGAGAGAGTGTTGAATAGTCATTATTCAGTGCAAGAGGGTAAGGATGATAGGGAGGCAACAAGCAAAGTTAAAGTCAGTATAGGAGTCACATTAAGCGTTAAAGCAAGAGAAAGAAAACCAATAGTTGGAGAAAGAAAAATAGAAGTCAGTAAAGCGACCACGGCAAAAGTTGGAGCAAGAAAAGTAGAAATTAGCAAAGCAAGCAAAGAAAGAGTCAGCATAGAAGACAACAACAACCTGAAACAAAGAGAAGGAGACAGAAGCAAGAAGCAGAATATGGACCAATCCAAAGATGTACTAGAAACAGAAATTGAAGAATTGTGGCATCTGATGATGAAGCAATTCAAATGGAGGAAAATGGTACCAGTAGGAAGCAAGATCAATTAGAACTTGAATCTAATTAACAAGAAGAAGAAAATGGAGCAAAATACGGCAAAAGTGAAGCAACAACAAGGGAACAAAGCATGTGGACAGTTACAGAACAAAGTGTGGGATCCAGGAAGACAAAGACCAGAAGACACGTGATCAGGAGATCATGAATACTTTCTACTTTGGGAGTCTAATGTAGGAGCATTCAGCCCAGGGAAAATAATTGTAATTAAAGTAGACATAAGGGGGTCATGTATTGGCCATCAATTAGGATAGGATGGATGGAGATATTTCGGGAGCTACAGGAGCCACAGGATCGTGCGGACCTAGGATAGGCTCCTGCTCTCGCTGAAAGCTGAAGTCGGTCGCGGTCACCGGTCACCCTCCCTCTCCCTACCGGCCTTACGGAGCTGCCTGTCGCCGTTTCTTTTGCCATTCACTGCGCAACTGTTACCAAAATGGAGGGCCACATGGAGTCTGAGCTCGTGGATTATTCTGCGGATCCCTTAGCAAACCGCATCATTTTCGATATCCCCTATTTCGTCGCCTCGGTTACAGCCTCACAATCCACCCCGGCTCTTAGCTCCCCGGTTCCCTCGCCCGCGATCGCAAACCCTCACTCGAACCCTAACCGTCCCCCCTGAAGACATCTCGGTTTTCCCTCCCGGATTTGAAGCCCCCCCGCTATCACCCGGCACGAAACAACTCCTGGCATTGCTTTCTCCACAGATCCTGTCGTTCGATCAAGCATATCTTCCCCCGGAACAACCGCCCCTAGCAATGGTTTCTCAGGTCATGGTTTCGCAAATCCTTCCCCCCTCTGGGATCCGGCCCTCCGGATGTTTCAGCACACCGGTTGTCAACGTTAAACCCTCTAAGCCCATCCCCTCCGAAGGTGCTACAAACCCCTTTGTAGACCACCCCTCTTCTCCTCGCTCGAAGAAAAGGAAATCTAGGTGCATAAAGGCGACATACAAAGAGATCATGGTCCCGTTTGGCGATCCAGCAGATTTCGGGGAAGCGGCGCTCATGGCCCGATTGGTTTTGGTTGGACATGTGAGGGGACGTGCCTACTCGGTAAGCCGACTGACCAAATGGGTGGAGGAGATCTGGGGTGGCCTGCTCAAGGATCTCCCGGAGGTACATGTTCTACCTCGCAGGTGGTTATCCCTCCATTTCTCAAAAGAGGACTACATTGATTTAGTATTGACAAAATATTGGCACATCGAAACTGCACCAGTCCTGCTTAAGAGATGGAGCCCCCTATTTGACCCAGAGCGCGAACAGATCGGGGCAGGCCCTCTGTGGGTTCAATTACCTAGACTCCCTCTACAATATTGGAGCGAGGAGGCTCTCATAAAAATTAGAAATGCACTGGGCACGTATCTAGACCATGATCGTTCGTACATAGAATCCAAGCAGAGAACCCTAGCTCATGTCCTGGTTCACCTGGACACACGGGAAGGGTTAAAGAAGAAGATCACTCTACAATGGGGGAAATACAGTAGGATTCAATTACTCGACTACAAAGGAGTTCCATTTCGCTGCTACCATTTTCATCAAGTGGGGCAACTAGCAAAGGATTGTCCACTGAACAAGAGTCCTGAGGAGTCCCCCAAGATCTCTCCCTTGACCACTCGAGAGGCATCCCCGATCATAATTCACTCATCTCAGGGAGCGACATCTGCACAGGACTCGCCAGCGAAGTCGGGGAGGAGGGGGCCGATACCGTCATCGCCACCCATGACTAGAGCTCGGGCAACCGCAGCAGCCGCATAGACCTCGGGTACTGGTCTCATCCCTTCCTCTTTATCTTTTGACAGCACTTCTGCATTTACTTCATCATCTGCACCTTGCATTATGGCTCATTGTCCGCCATCGTCTCCCCCCCTATGTGACTCTACCGCTCCTCCGTCCGTCCCTCAAATCCCCTCCTCATCATCTTTTTCATCCTCCTCGCGGTCATCATCTCACCCATACTCCCTTCGACCTCGTCCTCAGCTACCGGGCACCAAAGGGGGCCTGGGCATCGTCCCTCTGAGTATGGGACCTCTGGCCTCTAGAGGTAGAAAATCTGATCTCACAAAAGCCATTTGGAGGGCCGGTGCAGAGGTCGCATCTGGCCGACAGTCCACCATTGACGGGGTCCTTAGAGCAGCCACAACCCCACGGGGCGGCCCTCCGTGAAGTGCTTATCATTTAACTGCAGGGGTTTGGCTAGTGAACCCAAAAAACTAGCCATCCAGAGACTCTTTGAGACTGAGCAACCCGACATCATCCTCCTACAAGAGACTCTGGGACTGGCAGAAAACATCTCACAATGCTTAAATACACTGGCTCCGCGTTGGAGGTTCTTGGCCACGGATGCCTCGGGACGATCAGGGGGCCTGGCTCTCGGATACAACCCTAGGACCATCAGAATCGATTCATCCTGGGGTGGCTAAGGATTCATGGGGGTGGACATTTTTGCTGCAGAACTTGGATTAGCATTTCGGATTGTGAATGTATATGGGTCTTGCCAACTCAGAGAGCCATTCTGGAGGCGCCTACTAAACCTAACCCTAATGGCTGCGGGCCACACCATCCTGGGAGGCGACCTAAATTTTTCGCTGGGATACCGTGAATCCTGGGGCACCATGGCACAAGTGGACTCCATCACTGATTTTATGAGGAATGCACTAGAACAGGTTGACTTCGTGGATATCCCCATGCAAAAGCCCATGCCTACATGGAGGAATAGGAGGGTGGGTGATGCTGCATTGGCTCACAGACTTGACAGATTCCTACTAAAGGGTCCCCTGACTCAGGAACTCCACCACTTCAAACAATGGGTTGGATTCGGGGGCTTATCAGACCACTCCCCCATATATCTGGAGATCCTTGGGCCTCAGCCCAAACCAAAGGCACCTTTCAAATTTAATCATATATGGCTCCAAGACCAAGACTTCTTTAAAATGGTCACTGAGTTCTGGAAGACTCACCCCATCAATAGGGAGGCATATTTGGCCAAGGGGTTCTGCAAGAACCTCACTGAGCTAAAGCATATCGTCATAAGTTGGGCCAAGGAGAAGAACAGAAAGGAATCAGCCCAGCTCACAACTGTTGAAGAGGAATTGAGCTCCCTGCTTGATGAGAGAAACCTTGGATTCAGCTCGACAGTGGACAAGACCCGCCTGATTGAACTAGAAAATCAGAGGTCCACATTACTTAGACAAAAAGAGGAATCTCTCAGACTACGTAGTAGGGCTATTTGGTTAAAAGCAGGGGATGAAAACTTGAGGTTCTTCCACAACTATGCAAAAGGAAGGAAAGTGGCCAACACTATTTGGAACCTGCCCCTACCAGATGGGGGCCTTGCAGATACATTCAATAAACTCTCCCGGCTGGGTACTTCACACTTTCGGAGCCTATTCAGAAACCCTCTTGGGACAAACTTGGCGGACATCATAGAAGTGGCCTCACATTTTCCAAGATTTGTAAATGAGGAAGACTCGACTAGCCTCATGAACTCGGTTACAATAGAAGAGCTGGAAAGCACTCTCAAATGGTTCAAGAGGGACAAGAGCCCTAGACCTGACGGTTGGACTATTGAATTTTACCTAGCTTTCTTTGACCAGATGGATCAGGACCTGACTAGTGTGATTGAGGAATGCAGGACATCTGGGTTTTATATCACGCTATAAACTCTACATTCATTGCCCTCATCCCCAAGTCTGACTCCCCATCATCATTCGATGATTTCCGCCCCATCTCTTTTTGTAATGTTCTCTACAAGATCGTATCAAAGATTATTGCTAACATGCTTAAGCCTATTCTATCCACCCATATTCCTCCCCAGCAATTTGCTTTCCTCGAGGATAGGTAGATTCATGAAGCTATTGGGACCGCCCAGGAAGCCCTGCACTCCATCTGGACCAAACACCTCAAGATCACTCTCCTGAAAATTAATCTCTCTAAAGCCTTTGACCGAGTCAGTTGGCTGTACATTAAGATGCTCCTCATTCATCTGGGTTTCCCACATCCTTTCAACAATTGGATAATGGCATGTATCACCTCTCCTACATTCAGTATCCTGATCAATGGGTCAGCCTCCCATTACTTTCACTCTGAAAGGGGGCTCCGGCAGGGCTACCCCCTATCACCTCTACTATTTCTTCTGGTCATGGAAGGTCTGAGCCGCCTAATCATCTCTGCCACAAGGGAAGGGTCTCTCAAAGGTCTCAAGATCATGGAATAATGCTACCTCACACACCTGCTGTTCGTGGATGATGTACTCATTCTACTGGATGGTAGCATTAGAGACACATTGACTTTCTCTCGCATTCTTAAGCTTTTCTCTCAAGCCTCGGGGATGCAGGTAAACAGAGCGAAATCTACCATATCACTGACCCGCACCTCTGTCAGTGAAGCACAACATGCCCTACAGGCCTTCCCGTATAGCATTCATCCATTGGACAGGGGTCTTAAATATCTAGGCTTCTGGTTAAAACCCACTTGCCAAAGGATTGCAGATTGGACTTGGCTGGTATCCAAATTAGAAAAGCGGCTCTCATGCTGGAGCCATCGATACCTATCCAGAGCTGGCAGACTAATACTCATCAAATCTATGCTGGAGGCCACCCCGGTGTTCTGGATGGCTCTTGCATGGATCCCTAGACACACACTGGCACGTCTCCAGCAAATCTGCAACAGATATCTCTGGGCTGGAAGTCAAGACAAACGGATATTTGCATGGATAGCTTGGCAGCAGATCGCACTCCCAAAGAAGTGGGGAGGATGGGGCCTAAAAGACCTTCCACTATTTGCTCAAGCATTGGCAGCCAAGATGAGTTGGGCACTGATAACTAGCCAAAATATATGGACCCGCCTCTCTTATCATAAATACATTTGGCCCCTTGGCACACTGGATTGGATTAGGCTCCCAAATTGGAACGGAACTGGGGCATCTTCAATTTGGAAAGCCATACTACACTCAACGCCCATGATCAGAGATAACTTGGCCTGGAAGATTAGGGACGGGAATCAGGCTAGGATTAGCATTGACCCATGGGCTGGAAGCGGGGGTAGACACATTCTGCCACAAGATCTGATCGACTATTTACTTGCCCGCAACATCAAAGTGATTGCTCAAATAGCCGACAGGGAATCCTCTGATATATTCCATCAGGCTTGGAGGATAGCACATCAATTAAATCTCCCTCCTCGATGGCATCAGTCATGGTAGACCTTCAGGGAGGCCCTGATGGAATCACACATCAGAATCATTGAGGGGCAGGACGAACTAATTTGGAGCCAGTCTGATAGCGGTTATTATACCCCAAAGGCTGGACACACTCTCCTTATCAGTCACAAAAAGCCAGAAGTAATATTAAATTGGTGGCACAGCATCTGGAAGCTCACAACATCCTCGAGATCCAAGCTCTTCTTCTGTTGTGTTCTTAGAAACAAGGTGCCCATCGGAGAAAATCTATTGCGCAGAGCTTATCATGGCCCTACCTGGTGCACGATATGCAAAGCAGCATCCGAATCTACAGAGCACCTGTTCTTACAATGTAGGGCGTCACAAGAACTGTGGTCTGCCATCAAAAACACCATCCCCTACATTGGAAACTGGGCAGGTCCAAACCTCACTGAGGCATGGACAGACTAGGCAGCGCCGCACAAGGGATCAAAGATGACAAGCCTCCCTATCATTGTAATCTGGCACATATGGAAAGCTAGAAATCGAATCATTTTTCAAGACCGCCATGTATTCAAGAAATTGATGGAGACCGACATCATCGCTGCATATGGTGAACTACCAGAACCCCCACCACCGCATGTTTGCCACCCCCACCCGTCTCCCTGAATCGATCATGCCACCCCGTGGGCATACTTTGACGGGGCCGCAAACCAACAGAGCTGTGGGGGTGGTTTCATCATTTACAAAATGGAACAACATTATTACAGCATTAAAGTAGGCCTGGGCGCGGGAACGAACAATTTTGCAGAGCTTATTACCCTCCGCCATTTACTTCATTTTTCTATGAGTCACCATATCTCTTGCATTAACATATTCGGGGATTCAAAAACCATCATAAATTGGTTTAACAAGATATCAAATTGTCACATCCACACACTCAACACTATATTGAATGAGATTCTTGAATTCAAAGCAGCATTTAACAACATCTCATGTTCACACATCTACAGGGAACATAACGAGAGTGCTGACAATTTATCCAAGGAGGCCACGATGATGGAAAGAGGAGTATGGGAGATCACAGAGGTACAAGGACAACAGGAGTACAAATACTACCATCGCCCATACATATATTCGAGATATCAGCATGCACCAGAGTAATAACTATCTGATAAATTTTTGTACATATCGATAACAGTAATTATGAAATATTTAAATATGTAGTGAACATATAAGCGAGCCGAAAGGCTTTTTTGTAAACAGATATAGTCATAGCAAAATGAAAGATGACCCTGCGTGGAACATCTGATCAGAACAGAACCTATTTTTGAAGCTAACAGTCACACTATATAACAGTGACCTCAAGCATATGCGCATAGCATTATCAATATGTAATTTTCAATCATAATGAAAGTTACGGATTTTTCCAGTGGAAAAAAAAAGGGGGTCATGTATTTTAGGAAATAGTTTTCCTAAGTATCAAGTTAATGTAATTTAGGCCTTTTAGTGATTTAATTAGATAATGAAAGAAATTGTAAGTGCTCTCAAATAAATGAGAACATGAGTGGGCAGTAATGTCAAAAAAGTCCAAAGCGAAGAAAAGAGAGTGTTAACACCCAGGTTGTTCCCTATGACTCCCAAGGGAATACGGCCGGGGTAACCACTAACCAATCTTTGGACTACAGCTTCTAGCCCAGCTGTAATCAGAGAGGGCTCTC
>APFE031045954.1:0-11385 GCA_000404065.3 Pinus taeda
CCCCCCTCTAACCCCCCGGTTCACTACGTGGGTTAGTCGTGGAAAGAATATAATACAACCCAACAAAAAATACATGAGGTTTTTTTCTAGCATTGGCCAAGTAAAAAAAAACTCTCATTTTCTTCACATGTGTCACGATTTTGGAATTATAGTTGCCACTTGGAGACCCATTTTCCACAATTTTGCCAAGCCAGATTTGCTGACAGAGTTCTAGAATATTTGAAATTTGATTTGTAAATTCGAAGTTATGGTTTCTAGAAATAATTTGGACCATGTCCATAGGTTTCATTAAGCCTTCGAAAGGTATGGTTAGTGGTTTATTATAAGTATTTCCAAGTTTAATGATGTATTAAATACAAAACCGTGTTTGGTAATTAGTTCCTACTTTTATGCAAAGTAGGTGAACAATTTGATGTATTTAGCTATTTGACTAGTTTCTTGTTGGATAATTTGACCTAGATAGCGAGGATAGAATATTTTTGAGAAGTTATATATGTAAAAATCTAAGAGAATGGTTCGGGTTAGTAGTGGAAGGAATCTAATCTACATTTTTTGCAATTTTGTATCATTCTCCCAAGTGAAAAGAAGAAGGAAGATGCAGTTTTGGCAGAGATTATTGTGTCAGTGCTTATTGGTATATGTGTTCCTTTATGTTCTGTTTCTAATATATATTTCCATTGTGTAAACAATCTTCATGCTCAGTTTGAAAGGAAATAATTTCAGAATTCATTTAGTGCTCTAATTTAAATTAGTTGATCATGTGTTAACTTTTTCCTCTATGGCAATATGAACTTATCAATGTTTTGATGCTCAATTTTTTATCTTTCCTCGTGCTCCACTCACCCATTCACTACAACAAAATTTCATTTGATATCAATAAGTCCATTTTTCTTTCCTTTGTTCGAATTTCATCATATCCATTATTCACTCGGATCTAAAACAATGATATGATCTGGAGTAGATTTACTTTCCTACACTTACCTTTAGATATCAAGCCTAAAACTACCCTTTGATCATCATAGCTAGCCTAAGATCTAGAAAATTTTATTCATTTAGTTGATTGAGAGAAGAACACATTGAGACATCCATCTCCAAGGCTTGTAGGGATGGATTCTAGCCTAAAAGTGGTCAGTGGTTAGCTTTGCATTTCTATTTTCAACCTAGAGAAATTTACAGAGTGTTAGCATAGTGGCATCATTGTCGGGGAAGAAAGGTTCCATCTTCTCTAGGAAATATCATCAAAGTTTCAGATCTAGTTGCTGATGGTGGACAATAGTCAGAGATATGAAGTTTGAACCATTCACATGGTGACTCCAATCAAGTTTCAACCTGATCCAAAAACTCCACTAGCAATAGGATTCAGAAGTCAGGGTTTTACTAGAAACTCTAATGGCTCAAGGTGGATCTTAGATTTGCAAGGTATGCCCCTATGCATCGTATTCATATTCCTATATTTTCAAACCGCATGCCTCATTTGGATTCGAAAACTTATTTGCCAAAATTCATAGATCAGAAAGGAGATGATGCCTCTCTTCATTTGGTTAATTTTCACATGCATGTGCGTAGACTTAAGGTTCAATTTCATGAGGACTTCTTGATGAAGATGTTCATGGTATCCTAGGAGGGAAATACACAATCATGGTATGAAATCTTGTGACATGGTTGCTTGTATTCTCTTAGATGTTTTCATGTTGTATTTTATGAGAGATATAAAGAAAATCATCCTTTCTTATTCCAAATCCAAGACTGTTGTGCACATATTGAAAACTTTATTGGGCATTTAGAAAGTTTCTATGAAGATGACCAATTTACAGATGATGATATTATACAATATTTTCATGACATTAGGAGGAAATAGAAGAGGTTTGTTTCCATGATATTCAGGTGGATTTCTGAAAACAATAGTTTCTCTGAGGGCTAAAAATGAAGTAGAACAACATATTGTTGTAGATAGTTATGATCCATATTTTGATTTTGAAGAAAAATTGCAACAGTCTTGTCAAACGTTAAGTCACCAAGAGAACAAACATGATAGAAAATCAAATTTTTCATCAACCCTTTTATTTCCTCTGTCTTTATTCCAAGAAATATCTTATCAAATTCCTAGCTCTAAAATTCAAAACATTGAGCTCACTTTAGATGAAGATGAAGGTGTTATCCATGAAATCAATAAGCTAAAAATCACAACTATACTCCATAGTTATGAGAGGATAACGAAGAGCATATTGTTTTAGACTCCTTGTATAGTACAAAATCTATTCATGATTATATGTCTCTTGAATTGACATATTCAGAATTTTTTAAAATTCAAGATGATACTCTTGTTGATATACATGAAGGGTCATTTGTAGATATTTTTTTTTATTCAATCTATGGTTGCCTCAATCAAATAGATTAATAAAATAAATCAATTAAATTAACAGAATTAATAAAATTTCCCGGCCGACTGTATGCTGATTCTTTTCCTCATTAGTATTTATTTATCTAAAGCAGCTCATCTTCTATCATCATTCATAAGTCCTGATGATGGATCCCATTTGGGATTTGAAACGTTGGCATAAAAACGTACATACTGTGGGTTCTCTGGTTATTGATTCAAAACAACAAGAAGTAATTTTCCATGTTTTTCAAGATCTTGTGGCTAGTCTATTACAATCATTAGAGAAAAATAATGTTGTTATATCTATGGATCATGAAGAGGTTTTCATTGGAAAGCTTGAGATACCATTTTCTAAGTCTTTGTTTATTCTTGGAGAAGATGAATGCAAGCTTCGTTCAAGTAGCCATTTTCTTGATTAGCTACATTGGAAGGATCATTTCACTTGATTGCATAGCTATCTTCAGCAAGTTAAAGTGAGTAGGTGTGTGAATAAGCTCAACCCTTTGAGCATGTTTTTCAACAATGTGCCAATTTCTAGTAGTTTTTCTTGGTAGTTTGGTATTATTTTTTAGTACTATAGGTGTGGGTGGCTATCACCAGAATTTGCAGCCCGAAGTGAAGGCCTTGAGATTTTGATGATTTGCTGCCATATGTAATAAAAAGGCCAAATTAGTCAAAGTCAGTTTTAATCAGTTAAAGGTTGGACTCCATTGCCCAATGGTTCAAGCTACTATTCTATGGTGTTCTTGGCACCTCACATGAAGGTTTCCATCCCCAATGGAGCTAATGTTAGGGTCCTATAATATAGGGATCATAGTTTTTTCGTATTACTATTAATTTGGGGGTCTTTTGTAAAATTTAACTTACGTTTATCATGAGTCTCATAGTCCAAGGGGTATTTTTACAAAAGAGTCAAACTGGTCAAAGTCATTGTAAATATTTTTCATAAAAGAGTCTATTAACCCTAATTTGAATTTGTAAAGTCATAAGGAGTCCATGAGGGGACATAATTTGAAGTTTGAGATCATGGAGGGAAAAGGGGTATTATGAGAGTTAAAGGGGGTCATGTCATAATGAGTTTGTTCATTATAAGTCATTCATGGAGGTCATGTCAGTCATATGAGTTAGTTTAGGGTTAGTTATGAGGCAGTTAATGTCATTTCCTACTCATGATTGTAAAACTACTTTCTCATGTCACTTCACTTTCATCATTCAAAACCACCATCATGATAAAAAATAGGTTTTTGATGGCATAAAATTCAAATTTCCTTGAACTTCTCCCATTCTCCCTCATATGTAATTCATTTTGAGCATTGGAGCAGTTTCAAGGTGCAAGAAGGTTTAAGAATCCAAAGAATAGGATTTAAAGCTTGAGGGAAATAGTCATTACGGAACTACTAGGCAAGTGACCTTCTGCTACGCAAATGCTACATAAGTGGTCAAACAACCTTAGGCTTTTGAGTAAGATTTTTTATCTCTTCTGTTTGATTTTAAATGTTGCATGAAGCTTTTTTAACACCCTCCGACTCATCTCATAGTTTGCAGAAGACCCGAAGTATACCAACCTTGGATGTGCATTCACATTCGCTACCCATTTGCTGTGCAAGTTGCATAGTCCCTAATTTTGGGGGAGTGTGGTAATTTTGTAGTTTTGAAAGTTTGATAAGGTTTTTGTATGTGGTAAGTGTGCTCCTTAGCCATTTTGAAGCAGAAATGCCATCATAAGCTCAAAATGTTGGACTTGCTATGAATCTGTTGCGCAAGTGGGAATCAACCATCTAGGAGGTTTGCAAGCATTGTAGAGCCTACTTCAAGAGTTATATAGTATGAAAAAAATATTTCAAGCCTACCCATTTGGTCCATTTTTCTAGAGGAGGTAAACAACCATACGAAGCATGGAGGGTTACTTGGACTTGCTACTTATTTGTCACAAAACTGACCTTTTTTGTCATCATTTTTAAGAGTCTTATGACCAAATGGAAACTAATTTCAAAAACATTAAAGACGTTTTTTCCAAGAATGAGCTGAAGAAAAAAAATGGCATTCATTTTCTACACAGGTGTTATTATTTGGGAGATATGAAACGTTCTCAGAGGCCTATTTTCCAAAAAATATAATTATGTATTTTTCTTTTTGTTTTAGTCATTGTTTTTTGGTGCACTTTTCTAATATCTGGAAGTGAATATTTCAAAACTAAAATATGTTTGTGTCAAGAATGGGCAAAAAAAAAAAAAAAAAAATCTCTATTAGTTTGTGCACAGGTGTTATGGTTTGGGAATTACAAGCATCGCTTGGAGACCCATTTTCCACAATTTCGCCAAGCCGGATTTGTTGACAAAGTTCTAGAATATTTGAAATTCGATTTGTAAATTCAAAGTTATGGTTTCTAGAAGTAGTTTGGATCATTTCAATAGGTGTAATTAATCCTTAGGATGGTACGGTTAGTGGTTTATTATAATTATTTCCAATTTTAATGATGTATTAAATACAAAACTGTGTTTGGTATTTAGTTCCTACTTTTAAGCATAGTAGGTGAACAATTTGATGTATTTAGCTATTTGACTAGTTTCGTGTTGGAAAATTTGACTTGGATAGATAGGATGGAATATTTTTTATAAGTTATATATGTAAAAATCTAAGAGAAGGGTTCAGGTTGGTAGTGGAAGGATGTTAGACTACATTTTTTGCAATTTTGTATCATTCTCCTAAGTGAAAAGAAGAAGGCAGATGTAGTTTTGGAAGAGATTCTTGTGTCAATGCTTATTGGTATGTGTGTTCCTTTGTGTTCTATTTCTAGTATATATTTCCATGGTGTAAAAATTACTCACGCTCAGTTTTAAAGGAAATATTTTCGGAATTCATTTAGTGCTCTGATTTAAATCAGTTGATCATATGTGTTATCTTTCTCCTCTATGGAAATATGAACTCATCAGTGTTTTAATGCTCAAATTTTCCTCTTTCCTCATGCTCCACTCACCAATTCACTGCAATGAAATTTTATTTGATATCAATAAGTATTCCTATATTGACTCTGTTCGAATTTCATCATATCCCTTATTCACTTGGATCTAAAATAGTGATATGATTCGGAGTAGCTTTACTTTCCTACACTTACCTTCAGACATCAAGCCTAAAACCGCCCTTTGATCATCATAGCCAGCCTAAGATTTGGAAAATTTTAGTTATTTATTTGATTGAGAGAAGATCAAAGTGAGAGAGCTCTCTCCAAGGCTAGTAGGGTGGGATTCTAGCGTAAAAGTGGTTAGTGGTTACCTTTGCATTTCTATTTTCGGCCTAGAGAAATTTTACATAGTTCTAACATATATCAAAGGCAAAGAAAATAGGGTTGCCAATGCAGTTAGTAGAAGGATTCAATTGAATCACCCAGAATCCATATACTCTTACGAAGTGGACCTAGTGGAAAGGGTAAAAAATGGTGGACAACATGATGAGAAATATCAATAAGTAAAGGAAAAGATGCAATATGAAAGTGAGGATGAGGAATATCATCTCACAAATGATGGTTAGTTAGATTCAAGAACATAATCTATATACCAAATAATAATGATTTGAAGAGGCTTATAATGATAAAGTTCCATGTGAAACCATATTTTGACCATCTGAGAAGCCAAAAGAATCTCTTGACCATTAAGAAGTTGTAGTATTGGCCTCATTCGAAGAAAGAAGTGGCTAAATTCATTGCTAAATGCATAGAATGCCAGCAAGTGAAGGCTAAATGTAAACATATAACAAGATTATTCCAGCACATCAATTTGGAATGGAAATGGAAATTAAACTCCATGGATTTCATCACTGTTTTGCCAAAAACCTCCAACAACATTATGCAATTATGGTGATGATTGACAAGTTGAGTAAGGTGGCCCATTTTGTGGTGGTCAAATTAACCAATTCAACTAGTGAGGTGGCTCAAATTTTCATAAAGGAGACAGTGAGGTTGCATGGAGTTCCCAAGAAAATCATCTTAGATAGAGATGTTAAGTTCACTTCAAAGTTTTGGAAGGAATTATTTACAGGCTTTGGGACAAAATTGGTCTTCAGTACATCATATCATTTGTAGATGGATGGGAAAATGGAGAGGACACATAGGATTATTGAAGACATTTTGAGGATGTATGTCATGCATCATCCTAAAAAGTGGGAAAATTATCTTCCTCTTGTAGAGTTTTCATACAACACTGGGTATCAAGAATGTATAAAAATGAGCCCATTCGAGGCACTTTATGGAAGGAGCTGCAATGCTCCTATCAACTAGAATAATTTGGTGGTTAGGGTCCTTACTGGGCTTAATATGCTGAAAGATATGGAGCAACAAATGGAGATTATAAGACAAAATTTGAAAGTGGCACGGGAGAGGAAAAAAAAATCTATGCATATCAACATAGGGTGCATAAAAAGTTCCAAGTTGGGGAACATGTCTACTAGAGAGTTCATTAGGGGAATTTTGAGGTCTAAAATGGCCCCCCTAAGAAAAATGTATAACCAAAATAAACTTTATAAGAACCAATGGGATTCAAGATTACTATGTAAACCATGGGGGATGATTCACCATTTTTGGAGTATAAAGGTAAAAAGATTAAAAAATAATAAAATAATAAAACTACTTTTTCAACTTGTATTTTCAATTTATCTCCCTAAAGTTTTACTCAAATTTCGAGCGGGAGTACTCATTGGATGCAAAATTTAGTTACTCATCCATAGAGTACCCATGTTGCATACTTTCGATGGACCCTGCTACACAAAAATTGATAAATACATGAAAACGCGTTATCACAATCACGTTTTTCATGTATTTCTCATTTTTCGTGTGGTAGGGTCTATTGAAAGTATGCAACATGGGTACTCTTTGGATGAGGAATTAAATTTTGTATCCAACGAGTACTCCCAATCGAAATTTGAGTAAAAACTTAGGGAGATAAGTTGAAAATACGGGTTGAAAATATAGTTTTTTCTTTTTTTCCCTCTAAAATTTGATGATGTAATCTAATATTATTTTATTATCTCCACAATTATTTTATAACTTCTTTAGGAGGCTTATTTTAGACCTAAAAATTCCCCTAATGAAACCTAAGAAAAATTCCTTAAATATTGGGTCATGTGCAAAGTTGGCACCATGGTTTTGTGGGCCCTTTGAAATCCTTGAAAGGATTGGACTAGTGGCCTATGGGATGGCATTGCCTCCATCATTAAAAGTCCATGATGTCACCTATGGGATGGCATTGCCTCCATCATTAAAAGTCCATGATGTCGCTTAAGAGACATATGAATGATTCTAATCATGTGATTGATTGGTCTATTCTACAGGTTGAACTAGAGAGAGAGTTCTGGCCAAAACCACTATGCATCCTAGATTAGAGGAGCATCATGCTCTGAAATCAAGCAAGAGAGAAATTCAAGTGTAGTGGAAGCACTTTGGACCCGAGGAAGCCACTTGGGAAATGGATGACTCAATGACGGAAAGATATCTTCTTCTTTTTTTTGCTAGTTGAAGCAAATGTATATAAATTTTTAAATATTGTATAGAGTTGTACATATAAAGCATCACAAAATAGTATGGTAGTATTTAATTATGTTTTCTGTGTTGCATATGGATAGAGAACAATGATGATGGTATTCCCTAAATGGGGAGGGGTTTGTGACAACCCCAATTAAATTACACTAATGTATGCAATGTAAACATTTTTACAAAAAATATGGGCTAAGTAATGGGACAAATTTGAGATGCTGGGGAGCATTAGAGAAATTTTGAGGTAAAAAGGTGCGCTTCAAAACAAAGATGTACAACCAAAACAAAATTTATAAGAACCAACAGGATTCATGATGATGATGTCAACTATGGGGGATGATTCACCATTTTTGGAGTGAAAAAGTAAAAATATTAAAAAATTAAAAAAATAGAAAAACTATTTTTTTAACTCATATTTTCAACTTATCTCCCTATGGTTTTACTCAAATTACGAGGGGGGTCACTTGTTGGATGAAAAATTTATTCCTCATCTAAGAAGTACCCATGTTGCATACTTCCAATGGATCCTACTACACAAAAAATGAGAATTAATACATGAAAAACATGATTGCAATAATACTTTTTCCTGTATTTCTCATTTTTCATGTAGCAGGGTCCATCGAAAGTATGAAACATGGGTACTCCTTGAATGCCTAATTAAATTTTGCATCCCATGAGTGTTCCTGCTCAAAATTTGAGTAAAGCTATAGAGAGATAAGTTGAAAATATGAGTTGATTTTTTTTTTCTTTTTTTCCCTCTAAAATTTGAAGATGTAATATAAACTTATTTTATTACTTCCACCATTATTTTATAACATTCCTTAGGAGGCCCATTTTAGACCTCAAAATTTCTCTAATGTAAATTGTTCCAACAACAGAAAAATTTGAGATGGTACATAACAAATGAAAATTGGGCAAAAAGGAAGAATGTTAATGTAGGTTAACATGTTCTTTGCTTCGGACAATTACTTTAATGTTCCATATTAGCCCATTTACCATTCCATTTCATTTCCATTAGAAATCAAATAAACCATTATCACGTTGATAGTAATTGTAGAAAGAATAATAAACAAATGTAGAAGACAAGACAAGAGAACACAAGAATTTGGCTCAAGCCAGGGAAAAACCCCAAGATGGGGAAATCCCTTGATCAATTCTTCTTATTATCAAATATTAAATGTTCAATGGAGATAGAAAGAGAGTACAATAATCCAAAATCAAAATTGACTTGCCAATTTGATAATCCCAAACCACAACCCTCAGTCAAATAGATGGCCCAATCAAAACAATAATTCCTACACTTTGCCAACAACAGTTAAACTTCCCTAACCAGTGGTCAATTGTGGTCAATGTAGCAAAAAAATTATCCTTCTTGATCTCGGTCAAAGGAAGTCAAAATTGACCTTCCTTTCTGGTCAAATAGCAGCAAAAATAATCATCAAATCAACAATCAAACCCAGTCAAATGATTATGTCACCTTGCGGTCAAAACAATCCTGCAATTCTATGGTCAACATTGGTCAAACATCCTAGATTTCCTCTATTTCTATGCCCAACAACTTGACCCTCCAATATCAAACTTTTGGTGGTCAAATGAAGTCAAACCAATGAAGGGAACTAAGTCAAACAAGGTTAAATGGTCCTGCTGCCAAAAGACCCAACTAGTCAAAGATGCCTCCAAAACTCTCGCATGTGTGAAGAAGAAAGGTTGCCCTGCAATATGTACCACCCAATCAATGAAGGAGAGAGAATAATATATGTGTGATGGATGTATCAAATGAGGTTTTAGGTCACTTATATTTATATGAGATAGAGAGGGGTTCAACTTGTCCAAATAACCCCATGCTGACCTTGACAAATTACACATGTGAAGGCTTCACTTTAAAAACATATTTATCCTTGTAAAAATTTAGTGATCTTTAGGTGGATTTTGGTACTCTCAAAAATAGGAATTTAATGAAATAATTATCTCCATCAAATCAGATGTCCAAAGTGGAATTCTTTCGTAGTTTCCAACTTTAACAAATAATTTGTATTTTCTTATTACTTGTGCTTTTTATAGTAGTGGACAAGAAAACAGGGACAAAAAAATTGAAAAGGAGAAGAATGATGAGCTTCTAGTTGGTATGGTGCGCTAGTCACCCACTGCAACAAGAAAAACAACATTTAACGACCTTGGGATATGTAGGAAGGTGGCATTCTCCTTATTGTCTTACAAGGCTCTGTTGGCAAGAGTCACTGTTTGAAAGGAGACAACCCCAACAACAAGCAAAATATCAACAAATAATGGAGGATAGTGCAACATACAAGGAAAAAGGGAATTCAAATTATTTAGCGGGATACTTTGGAACTGTGGGAAGGAAGACTTAATGGCGAACTGGAGAGAGGAGGGTAGTTGAAGGGAGAAGAGAAGAAAATAATCTAGTGAGTAGCAATGAAACAATTTTGGTTGCAAAGAAGTTAGGAATAAATCATTTCTAGGTGGCGAAGTAATTGCCTCTCGAGTCCCCATTGAACAAAAGGTGGAGATGGTGATTCTTAGAAATCCCTAAGGGCCGAGGTGGAAGAATTATTCTTGGGAAAATTCTTGGAAGATTTAAATGATGATGAATTGGTCCTTAGCTCATCTGAAGTGGTGCTAGAGGTTAATGAAAGGTGTAAAAATCATTACAAAAATATGAGGGATATAGTGGAATGAACATATAGACATACTTTCCACTTACAATAAAAAAATAAATCCAGCGATCCCAAGAACCAAATTATATCTAAACTATAGGAAGTGTTTCCAGAACAATGGTCAATGTGGCATGCTAGCCTTGCAATAGTAAAAACATACAACAACAAAAAATAATCATTCAAAAGGTAATATTCCTAATTAGAATGATTTTCTAGAATTATATGTATATATTACTACAAACCATTCATTTATTAATATCAATTCTGTTATATTTAGTTTTTGTATATCAATATAAAAATAGTTTATTACTTTTTGCAGGAAAATTATGAAAATCCCAAAGGATCAATGAGTTGATGTGTGAAACATGGCAATAGGAATGTCCAAAAGAGTGTACAAGGATATGGTCAAAGAAATGGACATAATTAATTGCAGGAGGAACCATCTCAACAACAACGTGCTTCAAATGTATGTAATAATGATTGACTTTGTACATATAAACAAATAATTTAGCATTAAATATTAATTTTCAAGTATTTTCTTGCAGAAAAGAAAACAAAATGGAACTCATTCAACACATAAAACAAAACGACAAGGAAGGAAAGGGTTGATATCAAAGTTTGTGAGTAATTGTTAATATTTTCTTATAACAACCCAAGGTTTCAATTTTTGTATATTTTAAGTTGTTTTACAACAATGATCCAAGCATACGTGGCCACATGCAGATGGAAGTGTTGTGATGAGCTGCATGTCCTCTTCTCGTTAATCAGTTGCATTGGAGTTAAAATCTCTACCACTGTCTGTTTTT
>APFE031045963.1:0-18011 GCA_000404065.3 Pinus taeda
TGCACTTATCATTTATATCATCGATACATACATGATTGGAAGAAAAGCATACTATAAACAGCCAATAGTGGAATGAATAAAGAATGCTGTTAGAACACATATATATATGCGATAATAGCAAGAGTGATCAAATGAAAATTCATATAACAAGAATGAGTCCAGACATAGATAATAGTACCATATGAGCTGCTAATCAATCCCAATATCAATCGCTATTTGAAATTCTTCCTTCAACGCAGAAATGCTTTCAAACAAAGACAGTAGTGCACATTTGTATAAAAGATTCCTTATCAAAATCCGAATGATTGGTCCAGTTTCATAAAAGAATATCCCTGAAGTACAATAGTGCAACTTCAGGGTTTAAGTCATATAAAAAACTTTACGACCCTTTCTAAATGCATGAAAGGGTCTATAAATACTACACTAAACTAAAAATCTATGAAACCAAAATCCTACTTAATTGGTATCAATTAATGATAAATATCTCCTTGGTAGCGATCTGGCAGTCGGCGGTATGAATCATCACTCAGGCTGTTTGCCTTTAAACCTGAGCTGGCTTATCGCAAGCATTGGCTCCACTTCGGGTGGTCTATTGAGGCGAGAACTGAGTTGGGCAGCATAGGTGGCATCCTGAATATCGGGGATAATATACTTGATCGCATCTATAAGGCATTTGAGGGCGACTCTCTGGCTGTGCGGCTTCACTAAAAAGAAACAATAGGCATCCCATGTCAAACTGTTAATTCCCATGATTAACCTTCCATTTTTCTCCAGCTCCGGGTAACATGACTGCTCCAATATTTTCGTTGCTGTTAATTTGCCCGAAGATTCGTGCTTGTGTTTTGCTGGATTTTGTCTCCAATCCCGAACGGGTTCGGATTTAGTCTCATTCTCAGCTCGGAATTTCTCCAGAAATGCCGTACTATATTTCTTCTCTGGCACCGGTAAATGATACATTTGCCTCAAATCTTCAGCTTGAAAGGAACCAAAAATTCTCCCATCTCTGGTGCTGAAGGTTTGGTATGTAATTGGGATTTCCTGAATTTCCCATCTCACCACATCTGTATATGGGAGGATTTGTTCCCGAGCTGCTATCCGATGGAGAAAAGAGATGGCTAAATCTTTTAGATTAGCCTCGGATTTGCAAGTGCTGTCAGCTGAGACTTGTACTACTGTCACAATTGGCCCTTCGGCTTCGATCAAATTATAGGTACCTTGCCAAGTAGTTCTGGCAAGTCCTAGGCATGTAGTATATGATATTAATCCTTTCTTTTTAGCACCTGGATCAACGACGAGTTGCCCTGTGGCCGGCGAAGCAGAAGCCATTGTAGTTTTCTTGGACTTCTTCCCCATTCTGCTTGAAGCTGTTACTTCGGAAGAATTCTGCACAGAAATGATAATGAACGTAATACAGAAAATGATAGCGCAAATCGAATATGAGTGAGATATATATCGATAAATGCATGGCGAATGATTAAATTAAGGTGGTCTCGGATACAATCTGTAAAAAGATCTTAGGTTTACTGTTTCATTAAATGGCTGTTAAGACCTGTCAATCCTATAAATGCCCGTCAATTCGATTATTGGCCGAATGATTTATTTGAAGCGTGCCTTGGATGTTTTGGTGGTTGAGCGCGGATGAATGGCTATTCAGAAGATAAGGCTTTTAATACTAATTAATCATAATAAACCCGCTTTAAGATTTTCTTTGAAATCTGCGCTTTTGGCTTTATCACAATCGGGCGTCGGGGGAAATCATAAATAGTTACATTGGTTCCATTTGGAATCCCCGATCGCCGATAGCGATATCACATCGCGTCGGGAGTACTATGTGGGACACTTTAAAAGCATGCATAGTTGATCGCCGATTGCCGATAGCAATATCGCATCGCATCGGAGCAAAAGGGAGTTTTATTGCGCCAGCTCATTATCGCCGATATCCGATAGCCTATTTCGCATTAGAGAAAACCAATGGGTCCTTAAGTTGTGTTTCCTTTGTCGTTGTGATATGCGATCTTGCGATCGCTTTATCGCAATGATAAAAGATTAATCTCTTATATATAAGGCCTTTGATTGGTTCATCAAAAAGGTTTAGTAATGTTTTATTTTATTCTTTCGGACCTTTTTGAATAAGACTAACTTGATACCAATTAAAATTAAAAGGGGACCTATTTCACATTATAGTTTTGGGATAATAATGATATGAAATGGGGGGGTGTTATAGGGCACAACAGGGACATGCAAAGAAAAATAGAGAAAGAGCAGACTGCTCTGATATCACTGATCCGAACTTAAACAAGAATGCAAAAAATTACATATATAACCATAAATACAGATATGCAGCAGAAATAACACTTCATTTCATTAATATCAAATACTAAAATATGCTTACAAACAGAATGGAAATAAAACTAGCTCGGGAAATGGTAGCTTATCTTTGAGAAGAGATGTGTTAGTTACATACCTCTGAATTGTGTTACAATGAGGCTCAAGGGGCTATTTATTATTGAACAATAAGAGAAAAACCTAAACAACTAAAACCCTAATCCCAGGAGATAAAACACCAAGAGTTTGTGGGCCCTGTTGGGTTTAGTTGGGTAGCCAACTTCCCAGGGTTGTAACTTGGTCATATTATCTCTGTTTGGTGCATATAATACCTTGTTGCAAAGATATCTCTGAGTACTACAAGATTTGTGACATGCTCATGCCTACATCCATGAGCATGTTGCAGAACTAAAAAAACACCATTTAGGGGGTCAAAACTACTTTGGATGTTTAGGACCTGAAAAATTGCAAAAGATAGTAAATGCTGCAATAAACAAGGAAACAGATGAAACCAAATGCAGGTCTAGGTGGAATATGTGGGTAGCCACCAATATCCACCTGGATCAGTCCTCCCCCTTAGGAAGCAAAGGTCCCCATTGCATGCTAAGCCTCCATGAGGTGAGAAAATTTCTGTTGCACTTGGTCCTTAGTGAACCACTTGCCCTAGTGAAGGAGTTGGCCTCCTTTGACCACTCGATATTGCTGGATCCTCTATTGGAGAGTTTTCTTAATATGCGTGTCCATGATCTGATCAATTATGGCATGTTCCATGCAGTTTGAGTTTAACTCTGTTGGTGTGAGTTGTTTTGAAATGTCGGATGTGTCCAACAATGGTGGAAGGTCTACATTGAACACTGGGTGCAGACCAAGGAAGGGTGCAATGCTAAGCTTGAAGACATTTTCCCCTACATCCTTGGTGTTGGTGAATGCCCATATTGGAGCAGGAAAAGCTTACGATGGAGTCCAATGAGGTGCTACTTTTGCAAATGTAGCAAAACTTTATCACACACCTGGAACTTGTACGTCACCTGATGCTGATCATGGTGTTGCTTGTACTTAGCATTGGATCTATCAAATATATCATGGACATGCTGGCAGATGTGCTAAATGCGCTCATTGAAGCTGTTAACCCTGTCGACTTCAAACTGGATGTGAGTAGAATCTGTTTGAGTGGCTGCAAATGGTATGACCACATAATTGGGACATGATGGTTGAAACCCCAGTGGTATTTGAAAGGGGTTATCACTGTTGGGTTGTATTATATTCTTTCCACTACTAGCCGACGTAGTTAATAAGGGGGGGGGGGTGGGGGGGGGGGCGGAGCCCCTCTTCGTTGTGCAGCGGGGGGATGGCAGCCCCCCTTGTTCAGGGGGTTTGAGGGGGGTGGGTAGCCCAGATTTTTTTTTGATTCCTCTATTAGGGTTGGCGGACCTACCTATGGTTTTGTGCATGGTTTTCGCACATGGTTTTCGGTCCATGGTTTTGGACATGATGGTTTTTTGGTCCATGGTATTGGATGCTTCGACATGTATAAATATGTATTGTAACATTAAAAGGAATATAATGAAAAATCAAGCTGGTAGTCCCTGTTTTGGGATCCAGGGGAAAATCTCTATGTATATGTGTTATGCACTCGCATTGTTTATTTTCTGTGTTTTAGAATTTGTATGTAGGTAATTTCTGTATGGGGTTAAAACCTACAGTCACCTGCTGAGATATGGAGAGCTATGTTGTAGTTGTGCTAGACGTAAGGGAGGATTTCATCCCATGTGTGTGGATGCTTCGAGTTGTACATGAACAGAGTGTGCACGAGTATCTTGTTGACGACCTCTGTTTGGCCATCAGTTTGTGGGGCGGAAATCCATGGAATTAGTAAGTTTGGTATCTAGCATTGACTAAATACTTGATCAAAGTACACATAGGAATATGTTGTCCGGATCTGAAACAATGGTCTATGGGATCCCAAAGTGTACCCACATTCGCTCAAAGAAGAGATTAGTAGTGGCTGTTGCTGTGCTAATCTTCTTGCAGGCCTTCATAGTGGCCGTGTTGGGTTGTGTTATATTATTTCCACATAGTTAATAGGGGGTTTGAGGGGTACCCGTAACCCCACTTTATAGGGTCTGGGGCAACGCCCCGAAAAATTTTGGTTTTGGACCCTATGTTAGGTTGGACGGACCCACCTATGGTTTTGTGCATGATTTTCGCACATGTTTTTTTTGGACGCGATGGTTTTTGATCCATGGTATTGGATGTGATGGTTTTTTCGGTCCATGGTATTGGATGCTTCGGCATGTATAAATATGTATTGTAACATTGAAAGGAAAATAATGAAAAATCAAGCTGGTAGTCTCGGTTTTGAGATCTAGTGGGAAATCTCTATGTATATGTGTTTTATGTGTTATGCTCTCGCATTTTTATTTTTCCTGTGATTTAGAATTCGTATGCAGGTAATTTCTGTACGGGGTTAAAACCTACATGGAAAACAACCATGGAATAGGAATATGAATCAATAATTAGGAACAACACTCGGGAACTAGTTGAACTTCCTAAAGGAAAACAAACCATAGGTTGTAAATGGTTATATAAACCGAAGTCAATGCAGATCGAACCATAGAAAAATTAAAAGCTAGATTGGTAGCAAAGGGGTGTCCATAAAAAGAAGGTATAGACTATGAAGAAACCTTTGCCCCCATAGCTAAACTAAACACTATCAGAACGTTAATTGCTTTAGTTACTAAGAAACATTGGATGATACGCCAACTAGATGTAAACTCTACATTTTTAAATGGAGAACTAAAAGAGGAGGTTTATTTAGAGCAACCTGAAGGGTTTTTCCAGAAAGGGAAAGAACATTTAGTCTGTAGATTGAAGAAATAACTTTATGGACTAAAGCAAGCACCCAAGTCTTGGTATGAAAGGATTGACTCATTTTTTCTGCAAGCTAGCTACAACAGAAGCAAAAATGACCCTAATATTTACACCATGCAAGAAGAACAAGGGCACATAATGATGATTTCTCTGTATGTAGATGATTTGATCATTACAGGCGATGCTACATATTTGATCAAAGAAATCAAGCAACAAATGTCATAGGTATTCGAAATGAAACAACTTGGAGAATTAAGATACTGTTTGGGTCTTGAGATCTGGAGAGATTCAGGACAAAAAATTTTGTCCCAAGGAAAGTATGTCAAAGGCCTATTAGAGGGATTTAGGATGGATCAGTGTAAGCCTGCAACAATACCATTACAACATAACATTAAACTGCAGAGTGAAGATGGCTCAAAGGAGGTAGATGTGACACTTTACATACAATTGTTTGGGAGTCTAATCTACCTAACCATCACTAGACCAGATTTGGCATATGCAGTCAGTGTGCTAAGCCAATATATGTTCAAGCCACTTGAAAGCCATTGGAATGTAGTGAAAAGTGTTTTGAGGTATCTACAAGGTACTGTAGATTACAATATTATTTACACTGACTCTTCTAATGTTAGATTGACAAAATTTGTAGATTTAGATTGGGCTAGAAATGTAGATGATCACAGATCCATAATAGGTTATGTATTCAACATTGGATCGGGGTTATCACATGGAGTAGCAAGTAGAAGAACATAGTCTCCGTGTCCTTAGTGGAAGCAGAGTATCAAGCCATGTGTGCAGCAACATGTGAGGCAGTTTGGTTGCAAAGACTTCTCCAGGATGTCAAGGAAGAACAGATAGAACCAACAAAAATCAGATGTGAAAATTAGAGTTCAATCAAAATTGCTAATAATACAGTGTTCCACAAAAACACTAAACATATTGATACACAATTCCACTTCATCAGGGAGAAAGTGCAATCCATAGAAATCCATTTGGTATATTGTAAAACATGTGATAATGTTGTAGACATTTTCACTAAGCCTCTTGGTAGGATTAAGTTTGAAATTTTTAGGGAGATGTTGGGCATATTTGTGAACCCCTTCTCCATTAAGGGGGAATGTTGAAGATAATGGAGAATATCATAGAATAGTGTGACTTGGTTCACGTGAGGTCGTGATACGAGTTAGTTTCTATTTCTTAGGTTATTGTTCTAACTTCCCTAAAACCATGATTACTATATAATGTGTGATGTACATGAACAATGTAAAGCACTTTGTAGAGCCAGACTCTCCTGGTTCAAACTCTCTTTTGTAGAGCTAACCAGTGGGTTTTATTTATTTTAATACAACATTATCTTTTTTATCAGGGTCCTGGCATATATCCTCTTCTTTTGTTTTTTCTTGATCCTTTTCTTCCTCCTCTTCATACTCTATGTAAAATAATTTCTTCTTAGTACACTTATGAAATTTAGTGCATTTGCTTTCATAATTGTAACAAAGCCCTTTTTCTCATTTTTCTTCCAATTGTTGTGGTGTAAACTTTGTAGGTTGTGGAAAGCTAGGAGAAGAAAAACTTCCATAATTATAGTCATGAGTGGTAGGATTCCTTTTTTCCATAATTTTGCTTTCAATTTTTCTTTCCCACCTAAATTCCTTCTCTAATGAATCACGTTCCTAAAGCCAAACCTAATGTTGAATGTTATCCTTTAAAGTACCTATGAAGACATCAATCATTGGCTTCTCTGGAATATCATTTACCCTTATATTCAATTATTGAAAGTCCTCAATGTGCTTTGCCATTGAACACTTTTGCTTGAGATTTATCAATTGGCTAAAGAAGGTGTTTCTCTTTGTATCCTCATAATGTGTTATCATTTCCTCCATGAAAATTGACCACGTAATAAGTGGTTTATGAGAAAAAAGTGCTTTATACCATAAAAATTGATCTGACTCTAAATATGAAGATGCAATACGTACCTTTTGTAATAGTTGCACCTCATGTAGATCAAAATATTGCTCCATCTATAGTATCCAATTTACCAGATCCTTGCCATCAAACTTTCTCATATCGCCTTTTCTTGATTTTAGGAGCTCGATCTTGAAAAGACTATAACTTGTTAATTTCAACTCTTCCAATTCTAAAGAATTATAGTAGCGCTCTGTGTCCTACAAATTTTTCCTCAATGTCATGATGTTCCTCCCAAATTCCTCTAAACCTCTCCTTAGCTGATAATCCTTTCAATCTAAATCCAAAATCATAAGTCTATCTTTTCTGAATTCCCAAATCCCTCTATCTTCTAGTATGTTTATAGGCCAAGGGGAAGAAGTTTCAGATATGAAAGAAAATTATGAGATCCTCTTATTGGGGGATTGGGGTTCCTTTATGAAAGGGAATTAGCTCCATGATCTAAGGGGTATGGCTCGAATAGATATGACCTAGAAGCATTTAGTTGGGATATATTTGACCAACAATGCTTTTGGAATTTGATTTTTATTTTTACTTTTATTTTATTTACTTGCATGGTATATAGTGGAAGATATAACAAAGTTTTGTTCAATTATTAGCGATAGAAACTGTAAATGTACAAAACCTTACTAGAAATGTAGGTAACAATTAACAATTAATAAAGAAATTTTACCCAAAATTCACATCTTCTTCAAGGGTTTTTAATTGTTTGTCTTCTAAGGAAGTGTAATGGAACATGTTTATCGATGGTGAGATATCCATTTTAATATTAGAGCGTCATGGAAACAAAATGATGTGTAACAAACTTCCCTAAGTGTTATTGGTTATTGGTTCATGTGCCTTGAATTCACATGAATTAATATTCTTCTTTCATTATTTTTCAAGGAAGTTTGTTCTCATATGTTCCTCCCTATAGTGCCAACATGAAATTGGCTTTATTTTCACTTCAACCTTGTGAGGTCTCTTTCTAGCTTTGTCAGCATGACATTCCTTTGTATCTCTAGAACTTGATACATGTTGCAATGACCCTTGCATATACAACATGTTTTATAGAAACATTGTGTTTATCCTTGACTGCTCCTTTTTATTTCTAATGAGCCTTTTATTTTTTTCCTTGCAACTCTTCAACTTAGCTTTCAAGCTCCTAAATGTTTCCTCATTTTTAGGGGGGCACTTTCCCTTTCCTTCTAATGATGGACTTGGTCCATGCTGTGTTGTACCTTACCGTTGTTGATGCAAGTGGATCTTATTATGTGTTGTTACATGCACATACATATTATTTGTATTAACATAAAAAATTTGACTTCTTACCTTTCCATGCCAACACTAAGCATGTTGATTTGCTGTTGTTCACATATTTAGGAATCATGCCAGGGAAATATTATAAGACTTGAAAGTTCATATTGGTATTTTTCTATTCACATCATTACTAAGTTTGAAATCAACCCCTTTTACCAAGACTAGTAGCTAAAACAATTACAATCTTAAAATTCAATTAGAAAATAGATCAATGTATCAAAATTTACCATTCTATTAGTTCACAATTATCATTTCAACACATGCATTAAACACACTTAGTCAAAACTATAGTCAATATATTCCAAAAAAATAAAAGAGCATATCAACATGTTTATAATCATGCCAGTCAACATCTTACAAAAATTAGCACCCATGACATCTACAAGTTTAAAAGCATGTGCTGACCTTCATAATAGATAATATGAAAATGACAAACTACTTATCTAAATAAGTATGAATCATTTGTGAGAAATCTTCCTTAGGTTTAGTGCTAAACCTTAAGATCTGATTCTAAATCTCACTTTCATGGCCCATCTAGTCCAAGTGTTGAACCATCCTCTCATACCACTTAGTAACACACCCTCTAACCCCCTTGGGTTTTTCTTAGGGAGTGGAGGGAATTGCATAAAATTTACTCAATCTCCATGTTATTGTAATGAATTTTGGGTTGTAAAATCATTATTTTCCAACTTTTTCAACATCCAAAATAAATACTACAATCATGTGCAACCGATCCAAAGATTTTCAACAATATAAATTTTATCTCAATTTAATTCTCGAATTAGAGGTCATGCCCATTTGAAGTTCAAGCCTTGTAACCCTTTCCACATCATCAAGGACTTGCCATGTAGCAACCACATGACACTTCTTCTTCATATGAATCCCACTGTGGCACCTACCATGTCATAGTGCCTTACCACCACTTCTTTACAATGACACTCCATTCAACCCCCATGACACAACACAATTTATTCATGTCATTTAACAAGGACAATCATCCTCCCATGAATTATTTCTATGTCATTCTTGTAGTAGAAATTCACCAAAAACATCTTTGTGGTCTCGAGCTCCATATTGATGTGGCTTCCAGCCATGTGTGATGAATTGTGAGCACCACAAAACACCCCCACTCTAGGTGTCACCACAACCCACCACTATGTGTTGCAACCACTTGAATATCACCAGTCTAATGAAATCGGTACGGTACATTAAATGCATAAGGAAACCCTTAATATTTTAAACATAGATAAGGTTTTGCATGAGGTAAGCCACAACCATCACTCTTTTTGATTCAAAAGAATCAGATTGTATCAGGTGATAGTTAGTGCATTAATGCATGCACATGTTGGAGCTTGATACAAAATTACAACCACTGGATCAATAGGAATTACATGATACGTCTACCGTGTATCTCCTAGATACCACATCAACCTAACTTCCATGTCACCTGATCCTACTGTGTATTTCTAGTTGAGAATTAAGTAGGGAAGTGAATATGTTAATTCTCTTAACTTGATAATGTCTTTTGTTACATTTTACTTATTAACTTTGTTATTTTATTATTCCAATGTGCAATACATCAAATAAATACCAAAACAATAAGAAAAATGGCATAATATATAGGCTACAAGCCAAGGCCAAAACCCCTCCTCTTGAGGGGAAAACCTATAAATATCTTCTTTATCTTTTAGGTCTTTCAATTGATGAATACCATGTGTTGGGTGTGGTGTTTTACCTATTTTCTACACATTTTTTCCCCTTTTTTGACCTTTTTATCGTCCAAGCCTGTGCCCTTATATGACCAAACTCTCTGTTTTCTTACCTTTTTAATCCATTTATTGTCATGTTAGTTTGCTGTATTTTACCGAATAATATAAGGCTTTATTCCTTTTTGTGGCTAACTGGGAGAGCATTGAAGAAGTATTTTGGGAAGTTCATCTTTTTCAGGTGCTGGCTTGCGTGAATGAAGCTATGAAGTAGACATGCAACAAGGATTAAGTATAGGAAAGGGGAGAACAGTTCATTGTTACACCCCGAGTGTTGTTATAGACCGCTCCTATATACTAGGTTCTGTTACAGGTTACTGCTGTTACAGGTTGCTACTATTACAGATTGTTGTTACACATTGGATGATGTTACAGGTTGTTGTTACACATTGGGTGCTGTTACACCTCATGTGGATCCGCCATCACATCAATAGTGTTGTTGTTAGTTATGTCGCGTCATCCCAAACCACCATTTTCTTATTCTCGTTGCACCGAAGCAGGAAATGTGGGTATTATTCCACATAACAATTGTCGGCAATAGGATTTTTAATTTTTGAAGCAACAAGACTCAAGAAGTTGCAACTTATGTATATTTATTTAGTAATAAGTTGTAACTTCTTTATTTTTGATCAGCATGAGAATTGAGAGATTCTCATGACTAATCTTCTTTCTTATTTTTGGGTTGTAATAATTATAAAGGACTTGACTTTTCATGTATTAGAAGACGACATATAGAAAAGTATTGTTACTCTATTTTTGTCATCCTAAACTTATTCAATATCAATTGGCATAGTGATGATGTTACTTTCCAACTAATTTGTTAATCACTTTTTGTGTTCTTCCCACCCCCTGCTGAGGAGGAAGGGCCCTCTTCTTTGGCAGGGATTGTAGTGATTATGTAGTGTACATTTTAGTTTAGTTAATTGATTTATGGTTTCTTGTTGTTTTTGTACAAATCATGGATTGAATTCGCTTCTGTTTCTATTTATCTTATGCTGTTACATAGAGTTAAACAATAGAGCAATAGTAATCAGCTGGAATAGATGTTAGTTCTTGTGCGGCACACCTTTAATTCAATAGCTACAAGTTGTGAATTAATTTTGTGGAGTGGTTTTGTATCTATACACATGGTTTGATTCAACAATTTAGATCAACGACATCTTTTATAGGTTCTCTAAAATTTCTTATGCTTGGATGGAGTGTATCAGCACAAACAATGCGAACTCCATTAAAACAACAAGACCTACCCTGGGTTGAAAATTAAAGTTACGGTCTGAAGTCAATTAAGGTTGATTAAAACAACACTACATTTTGGCTCCATTTTCTAGGGTGGCAAGTTGACGATACAATTAGCCAAGTTGTTTTTTTGATATAGAGTGTTCCTAGTCCACAGTTGCTGGGCAGTAAGACGAGAGGTAAGAACCTGCACATCGCTGTAACATACCTGGGCGAGCTCACCACTGTGATCACTAGGACACTTAGGAAATTTTGATGCTTTGATTAGTGTGTCTTCAGCTCTTCAGTCATTTGGCAGTAAGATAAGAGGTAAGAACCCGTGCATCTCTCTAACATACTTGGGCGGGCTCACCATTGTCAAATACTAAGGGACTTAGAGTGTGATTTAATACACATAGGGTCAATGTGTGCATTTGTATGACTTATAGAGACACTGAAATCACCCCCACTCTAATATGTCACAGGAACGACGAGTCGTAGAAAGGAAATGAAGGGTGAATATTTGGGAAGGAAGACATTTATCCAAGAATCAATCTCCAAGGAAAAAAAAGAACTGTCCAACTCTCAAAGGAATGCAAGGAAAATAGGGTCATAGAAGGCTATTACTCCCATAGCAAAAGCAGAAACCTCCAATCCCTCCATCTCGAGACCCTATCATTCTAAGGCTTGCACTCATACCCCCAAGATCAAGAATTTGATTTATGAGAAATAAGGGAAAGTTAGTAGCTAGAATTTGAGTACCGAGGGTCAAGGGGAAACCAAGGGGGAACATTGGACATCTTAGGCGGAAAAGAACTTGTTGATTTATCAATATCTAGATACAGGTAGTGCGATAAAACAGCCAACCCCAATGGTATCTAAGGCATTAATCACAACTGCAAGGCCATCACAAACACATCTCAAAGAACGTCTACTATAGGAATGGTTAGAAGAATTCATCATGGGAGACAACAATGATAACATTGGTAAAATAGACACCACTACTACCACCTTTAAGTTCCCAATTAGGAATATCAGAGGTGAAGCTCCTATGAAGAATTCCTCTATCAAATTTAGCATCGTTTTAGGGGATGGTTGTGGAAGATCCAGATACATTTTTGTTTGAGTTTGATGTCCTAAAAGTTATGATTATACAATAGATGCTCAAAAACTAAAGCAATTTCCTACTACTTTGAAAGGAGTAGCCTTGAGATAGTTCATGGGATTATGTCCTGCTTCCATTTCAACGTCGAATGATATGAAGGAGACATTCTTGTCAAAGTACTAGGACTATTGTAGGACCACGGACTTAAGGGAAGAGATATTTAGCATGACAAAGAAGGAGGAAGAAATCTTGGAACATTATGTGGAATGGTTCCACTACAATTTGTAGAGGTCTAAACACAACGATTTAGACCCGAAAATCTTGAAGACTATATTCATCAGGGGAATGAGGGATGACTACCTTGACACCCTGAACCTATTAGGAAAGGGGGATATATCACAAGAGTTATTCGTTGAAATTATAAATCTCTGCATACAATGCTCTCGAGGATTGTCTAAAGGAAAAAGTACAATTCATAATGCTTTTGTTTGTGTACAAAAAACTGGAGGCAGAGGAGTAACTAGAGTGGAGATCAAAAATTTGTTTGAAAATTTGAAGACTGATATCCTCAGTACTCTCTTAGCCCAGATAAAAACAATATAGATAAAAAAGACACAACCAGAAGCGGATACACCACTGGCCATGTTTTGTCAAACTTTTTGGAAGAAACATCCTCACAGGGAATGCGAATTGAATAACATTAGCCTGTGTAACATCTGTGAGCTGGATCATTTGACATATAAGTGTTTGGAGCTTCCTAGACTAAAGGAAATACTCAAAGAATCAAGTGAAGAGGTTTAGTCCTCTTACTTTATCGCACCAAGGAGGCCATGGAAACTGTGACCTCTAGGAAATATGGAACAATACATATAATAACCAACCATATCCATGGAAATATTCTACCCCTCCTTCAGCTCAATTCCCTTCACCTTGGAACCAATGGTCTTCATCTCCTCCTGTTCAATATCCTCAATCCTAACCATACCCTTAGAACCAAAACTGGAGATGAAATGCTTAGAATTCAGCTCTGCTTGCAACACCCATGCAACAACAATTGCAGTTACCTCATTTCCAAGCGCCTGCTCCTCCACTACTTATGTGACCGCAACTACCTATGCAACCTAACCCAAAACCAAACAATAAAGAAACCGAGGATATAAAGTATCCTACAACCTTCCAAACCTAGTTTATTACCCCCGTGGAACTTAATGAAATACAATTGCAATCAAGCACGGTAATTAACCTGAGTCACTCCCCCATCATTACAAAGGAGGAGTGTGAACCATACAGAGGAGAAGTCCCTGGCTCTGAGGTAGCTACTATGTCTCCAAAAATTGATACAGAAAAAGATGCTACATCTATAATAGTCGACCCATGAAGAACTGTTACATATGTAATAGCCGACCCGTGAAGAACTGTTACATATGTAATAGCCGACCCGCGAAGAACTGTTACATCTGTAACAACTAATTTAGGGAAGGTTGATACACCTGTAACAATGAATTCAACTATTTTTATGTAGGACCTCTCGTACCCTTAGAGATTGGCCAAACCTAGGATGACTTCACAACCCGAATTTGATTTCCTTAGGGAGTTGCAAAATTTTTATGTACGAATTCCTTTGCTGCAAGCCCTTAAAGAAGTACCCATCTATGCCAAGATAGTGAGAGATTTGTGCATCAAGAATCCTGGGAGGAAGCCTAAAGACCCTACCACCATACATGTGATGGGAATGTTATTTGAATTAGTGTCTTCTCAACCTCTCCTTACTCAGTACCATGATCGAGTAAATCCCACAATCACCACCTACATTAATGATCATCCCATAGCCAATGCATTGATTGATCTTAGGGCTACCATTAATGTAATGATGAAAGATCTCTTTATCACTCTTGGGCTATAGGGACTCAGACACACTCGTAATGTGTTGGAATTGGTAGAAATGTCCCATGTTAAACTCGAGGGGATGTTAGAAGATGCAGTGTTTATGATAGCTTCCTCGAGATACCTAGCTGACTTCCTTAATCTATAGCCCAAATCCAATTTGGGGGAGCATCCTTTGATCTTAGGAAGACCTTGGCTGGCCACTGTAGACGCATTCACAGGCTGCAGGATGGGATCCATGGTGATCTCAGATGGCCAAGAAACCGAAAACCTTAATCTTTATCCCCTAAAACCAAATATGGATCTGTACAACCCTTGGTGGGATGAGTTTGAGCCTGACTCAGATCTTTCCCTGCCACTCCTCACTCTAGGGAAATCCTAGTATTTTAAAGCCAAGACAGAAGATGATGTTATTAATGGTTTTATTAGTAATTCACTTTCTTTTTCTTTTGTTAAAAATGAAAATGAGGAGGAAGAGGTGGAAGATATAGATTTTTCACAAATGAGAACTACTCCAAATTCTACTAGCAACCCAATTGAGATTGAATCTGGAAAATATCTTAATATTAATCCCAATTTGACTGCTGAACAAAATCAATGGTTGTTACAACAGTTACAGAAGTATAAAAGGCATTTTCATGGGATTATACAGATATGAAATGGATCCACCCTAACCTATGCACTCACCATATTTATTTGAAGGATTGCTGCAAACTAGTTAGACAACCACATCGCCACATGAATCTTGCACTAAAGGAAGTGGTGAAAGAAGAACTACAAAAACTACTAAGTACTAATTTTATTTATCCAATATCTGACAGTCAGTGGGTGTCACCACTTGTCATCATTCCTAAAAGGAATGGCAAATGGAGAGTCTATGTTGATTATAGATAACTAAACAAGGCCACTCAGAAGGACCATTTTCCATTACCATTTATATATCAGGTCCTTGATATTCTCTCTGGAAAGAAATACTTTTAATTTTTGGATGGATTTAGTGGCTACAATTAGATACAGATTGCCCCGGAAGACAAGGATAAAATGACCTTTACTTGTCCTTGGGGAACCTACGCATACCAAGTGCTACCTTTTGGGCTCTGTAATGCACTAGCAACCTTTCAAAGGGTGATACTAGGAATTTTTTCTGACTTATTGAATGATTGTCTCAAAATCTTCATGTATGATTTCATGCCCTATGGATATTCTTTTGAAACAGCATTAGTTGATCTAGAAAAAGTGCTAGAGCGGTGTGTATAGACTAATGTTGCCTTGAGCACTGATAAATGTCACATAATGATGACTGAAGGGATTGTGCTTGGACATTACATTTCTACTGCTGGAATCAAGGTAGACCCTATAAAAATAAAGGTAATTCTAAGAATTCCAACCCCCGAAATGCAGAAGGAGGTACGTAGTTTCTTATGGCATGCAGGGTATTATAGAACATTTATAGATTTTTTTTCAAGAATTGCCTCACCGTTATTTTCCTTGCTCATGAAAGATGTTTATTTCTTGTGGACAAAGAAGTGTGAGTAGGCCTTCTTAAAGCTAAAATGTTGTGTATCAACAACTCCATTATTACGAGAACCTAATTGGGAACTACTGTTTCACATAGCTACGGATGCATCAGATATTGTTGTAGGTGTTGTTTTGGGCCAATTAGAGGATAATAAACCTCACGCTATTTAATACATAAGTAAAAATCTAACTCCAGTTGAGCTTAAATACACAGTGATCGAGAAGGAGTTCTTAGGAGTCTTGCACGCCATCAATAAGTTACAACATTACATCACTGGATATCAAGTATTTATACACAGTGACCACTCTGCCATTCATTTTTTAATGAATAAGCCAATTACAAATGGTAGGATTACATGTTGGTTATTGCTGTTACAAAATTTTTTATATCACTGTTGTAGATAAGCCTAGAAAAGACAACGTAGTAGCTGACTTTCTTTCTAGGCTAACTATTGATGACAATTGCACTCCTATTGAAGATTCTTTCCATGATGAATATCTTTTTTTATTTCTACTTACTCACCTTGGTATGTAGATATAGCCAATTATCTTGCTACAGGGAAGTTTCCCTAGTATTTATCCTCTAAGGAGAAAAAGAAAATCATACAGCAAAGTGTTACATATACCTGGATAGATGGGAATCTCTATCACACTAGACCTGATTTCTAGATCAGATGCTGTGTTAGAGAGGACGAGGTCTTTGATATCCTCAAAGCCTGCCATGAGGAACCTTTTGGAGGACACTTCACAGACAAATGGATAGGATACAAAGTCCTTTCAACATGATACTACTGGATGACGATATTTCAGGATGCCAAGAAGCTTGTGAAGGGTTGGGACAATTGTCAAAGGATGGGTCAACCACTACAATAAAAAACTAGAGCCACAGAGTAGGTTGTCTCAGACTTCCTGTTTGAAGACATCTTTGTCCAGTTTTGCATACCCAAAGAGATAGTCACAGATGGAGGACCATAGTTCACATCTCATAAGATCTGGGAGTTGGTCAAAACATATAAAATCCATCACAAAATCACAACACCTTACCATCCACAGGCGAATGGATTTGTAGAAAGCACTAATAAAGTCATTGAGGGAATCCTTACTAAGACTGTGGCTAATTATCGAAGAAATTGGGCTGACAAACTTCTAGAAGTGTTGTGGGCATACATGATTACATGGAGGAACACCACTAGATTCTCACCATATTAACTTGTGTATGGAAAGAACCCTTTATTCCCCATTGAATTTGAAATCAAAACAATAAGAACAACATTGCAGGTCAATTAATATTTGGCTACAACACAAATGCAGAGATCGAACCAGCTCAATGAATGGGAGGAGAAATGGTTGTCTGTTATCCAGCAAACATAGATTATCTAGCAACAGAGAGCTAAGTGGCATGACAGATTCATAAAGAAGAAGCAGTTCTAGAAAGGAGATTGGGCTGTCCTATACGACTCAAGGTTTAAAGACTTCAAGGGTAAGCTCTGCACTAGATGGATAGATCCTTATGAGGTAGATGCAGTCTTTGAAAATGGAACTGTAAAGTTGGTAACCATTGATAGTGCAAGGACATCAATATTTTCAAATGGGCACCATTTTCTATTATATCACAAACCTACCTTGAAGGATTCATTTGTCAACATTGTCAAAAACTCACATCTACATATTACAAGAATAGGGGAAAGCCCCCTTGTGCTGCAAAAATTTTAACTTTTCCAATAAGTGTACCAGTTGAAAACCACTTGATGACACTTGTTACACTGTCCAAAAGAAAAAAATATAAAAATAAAAAAAAAAAAAATAACAATAATAACAATAATCTCGCCATGAAAACCGTTCTTAGGCATAGATAGACACTTTTGTAGCTATTGAAAACCACCTGGTGGTGGCTGTTACACCCTTTGTAACAACATTTGTTATTCCAAAGTATATCATGCGATAAGTGTTGTTACACGATATTTTGTTTGAAGATATTAAATGAATATATGTTAGGCCCCTATACTACTAGTGTAACCCCTTATTATTACTAGTACAACCCCCTTATTATATTGATGTACCCATGT